>MU675597.1:13411-37968 GCA_026770625.1 Nicotiana glauca
GGGGGGGGGGGAGGGGACCAGCAGAACCTTCTTTGTTTTTTTTAATGGGGGGGCAGCGATTGTGTTGGGGAAGAAAAAGACTGGTTTATTTTAAAGGGCAATTCGCAGTACTATACTACGAATTGCTTATTCGCAGTATAGTATTGCGAATTGTTGGGCGCTAAAAACGGAGAGCCTTAATTCGCAGTACTCTACTGCGAATTACCTTAACGGCTAAATTTTCGTTAAGGTAATTCGCAGTATAGTACTGCAAATTATGTATTTACGTAACTTTTTTTTTTAGCATTAAAAATGCATTTTTTGTCCAAAAAAACGTTAGAAAAGTTTCGGAATATATATATATATATATATATATATATCAAGGGTCCATACCATACAATGATTCGTTACTAGTACAATTATTTTCCTTTCTGGTTAGTACATTGTGTCCTCTTAATTTGAGCAAATAATTGTGGGAAGAAGAAAATGGTTGCATGAGTTTGTCAAAGCTCAGAAGTGTGTAGTTGCCATTATTTATTGCGAAATTGATAGGATATCCCCTCTGGTAAATTGGTAAAAAAAAAGAAACGGACAAGTTGAAGGTGGTGCAAACAGTAGAATTGAATAATTTTTACCCCCTATTAAACTTTGTAACGTAGCTATCAGAACCTTCACAGAAATTGATAAAAAAGTAAGATAACAAATGTAGATATAATAAAACCAACGTGTTACAGTGTAAAACGTGCGAAGACGTCTCAAGGAAACTGGAGTTTAAATCCATTGAAAAGGGGAAGTTAGTCCACTAAGGGATCGTTTGGTTTGAAGACATTGGGATTAGTTAAACTCAAACTAATTATGCTATCATGATATTATTTTTTATTGACTGTTTGATATTACTTCCTCCGATTCACAATAAGTGTTCAATTTACTTTTAGCATGCCCATTAAGAAAATACTAAATTTTATACAAAAATACATACTATGACTAAACTATCCCTAATTAAACATTTAGTGTGAGTAAGAAAACTTTTCAGGTATATGTACATAGGGGTTATTTTGTAAAAAAAATTGAATTCTTTCTTGATTACATAACTAAACAATTATTTTGAACCAAAATAAAAAAGTAAATTGGACACTTATTGTGAACCGGAGGGAGAATGTTATATTAACTCTGAGATTGTCAATTTTACTGTTTTATCCTGAGATTACTATTCCACTCTCTATAAATTATTCCACTATTATTTTTAATCCTTAGTAACTTATTCCATGATTAGTAATTAAATAAAGGATAAGGCGGTACTAAAATTTTGTTCTAGAATTATTTTTGCTTCTCCATCATACCAAACAACTCCTGAGAGAATGACAAATTGGTTATGTTATTTAAAATTGACATTAAAGTGGTCAAACTAAGACCTGCCATTTACTTTGACATATCAAATTAAAAATTATGCATATGGCTTCACTGGAGATACCATACCAGAGTGGAGGAAGAATCTTCACAGGTTATACCAATTACTAATTACTCCCTCCGTTGTATTTTATATGAATATATTTAATTAGGCACGAAATTTAAGAAAAAAATAAAAATTTTGGAATTTATGGTAATAAATAAGTTAAAAAGGGATCAAAGTATTTGTGTGGTTATAAAAGTGTAACATTAAGAGTAGAATTATAAGTTTAACTTAAATTATTTCTAAATTTAAAAATAAGTCATTTTTTTTAACGGACTAAAAAAAATAGGTTCACATAAATTAGAATGGAGGGAGGGAGTACCAAGCATGCTTTTGGAAAATAGTTGAAGAAAGATTTTAATTAACGAGCAAAGATTACAGAACTACTCCCTTTTCTGTTTCCTCTTGTTTTTTTTACAAACCGAAGTTAATAATTAAGAAACTTAACAGTTTCACAGCCTCTTAATGGTTCAAATATTTATAAAGCCAATTAGAGGTGGTAAACGGGTGGGCGGATCGGATCAGATATGATCCGATCAAAAATAGATAATATAAAAAGAATTATTTAATCTGATTCATATTTAATACATATAAAAAAGAATTAGTTGTTGATACCTTATTTATTTTAAATAAATACCCTTTTAAAAAATTATATTTCATAACTACCGTTTAGTTTTTATAGCTAAATATCTATTTATGGTCATCTCTTACCCTTAAGCTATAAAATAAGCTTCGTATTATTTTTCTCTCTCCACTCAAATTTCTCCTATCCTTTCAAATTTTTCGTATCCCCTACCTCATATCTATTCTTCCTCCCCCTCCCCCCACCCCCCCTTCTCTCTCCCCCCACCTTCATCTTACTTTTACAAAACTTCTCAAAGATATTTTTGTTTATATAGTTTCGTATCTCATCTCTTTGCCATGGATATGAAAACTCCGGCTGATTCCTGTTAGCGAATCTGCTCCTGTTACATCTTGAAGTATGTGGTAGAATTGGTTTGTACCTCAATTTGAAGAGAACCATATATTATTCGACCTAATTTTTGGAGAAAGAATCAATCCAGGACTTCTCTTCAGGCTTAAGTATCTTTCTTAATAATTTGTTTGGTAATGGTGGATTCTAATGGATTTTTGGATGGCAGCACCGTTAATTACGGATGGAAACAAACTGAAAATACAGGTTCATGTTCCGAGGTAAATTATTGGCGGCGAAGACGATGTGGTAGATAAGAAGAAAGTGAAAATTGAGGTTCCTATTCCGAGGGAATTGTTATTTTCACCCGTTGAGACGACATTAGGGTTGTTCTTAAATAAAGATGGCGGAGTTTGGGGCTGCGCAACTTGAATTTTCTATTAATATATTTCAATGTATATCGTCGTATTACCATGTATTTAATTGTATTCATTGTCTTTTTATCGTATTTCAATGTATCTCGTTGTATTCCTATTTCATTGTATTAACTGTCTCGTTGTATTCCATGAATATATTTGTTTATTTTTTTAATTAATATAATTTATGTATTCAGATGTATATATGTATTCAAATTGCTCTGTTTTTGTTGTATTTATCGGCTGGAAAAAATATTTAGCATATTTTCTCTGAAGATTGCTATATTTTTGGGGTGTTTTTCGGTTGAGAATCTTTTTTATAACCGAAAATGTAAAGTTTGTGTGTTATAATTGAGTTTGTTGAGTTATATTAGGAGTCTATTATGTTAATTGATTCACTTTCCGTTTAAAAACATACGAATAGACCATGAATTGCGCTATTTATGTTACTGTATTCACAAATACATATCGTGAATACAGTCGAATACAATAATCTGTCTAGCTGTAATTCCCTGTTTCATGCCGTGAATATAGCTAAATACAAAAATCTGTCTAATTGTAATCCTCTGTTTCACACCTAGAAATGCAACTGTATTCATGAATACAATAGATTAAATACATCGGATACACTCTAAAAACCCTGAAAACATAGCTATAAGAAGTAATACAGTAAATGGTAGCTACAACTAGCTAATAACCACTAAAATATAGTGGCTTCTGAAAGTTTAAAACGGGTTAACCGGCAGATAATATGGATATCCATATTATCCATGGCTTTTAAATATGATTAATTTTGGGAAAATTCCTAGTCTCCCAAACTTGACGAACCCATTAGTTATCCGTTGGTTATCTATTTTTAAAGTGGATAATATGCTTCTATCAATATTTGACCCGTTTTAAAAAAGTTTATTATCCAAATCGTTTTCTAATGAACAACATGAGTGAAATGCTATTTTCTTTTAATTATTTTGCCACCGCTAAAGCCAACCAACTGTAATATTAAAATTTCCTTCTGTGCGAGGGACTTGACATCAAGTGAAAATGCTTTAAATACTGCTACATCTAATTAAAACAACCCAAGTTGGTCCGTGCAATTATTTTGTACCAAGAAGGAGCGTATGCCAAAATATCCGAGCCTTAGTACAGAAAATTGCTCAATCAGACTGAAAAAGTGTATATGAATGTACTATTGTGAAATTCACGAGAGAAGGGGAAATTCATACTTCTTGATAAAATGAGGTGCTAAACATTAGAGCAGTAAATAGATCTAATTGTAACGTGACAGAAGTTTATTAGAAGGGAGATTTGATTACTTTTATTATAGTAATGAAAGTTGGGATGAAACATTAATGTTGCAATAGAATAGGATACTGATAAACAATTGTACCACGTAAGTTGCTAATTAATTGTGCGCCAAAATGTTTGGCAAAAACAGAGGAGAGTCTATATCTTAAAGTTCAAGAAGGATATTAATGTTTAAATACAACTAGGCTAACAAAATAAGTTCCAACCAAACTTTCTATCCAGGTTCAGATCGACACGTAACAGCTTGTTTGGATGGTCGTTACCTAATGTATCGTATCGTATTGTTATTTTAAATACGATATTTGTTTTGGGTGGTTTTAGCGAGATGTCCTCAGATTTTGCAGTATTTAGAAAATATCACCGGACCTGTACACTTTAGGGGTTTCTCTACCGAATTAAATTGTTCATCAATATATACAGAATTGTCATACTTTTCCTCTTCAGGATTTAGTATTGGAGTGGGGGTGGATGAAATGGAGGTTAGCGCTGGAGTCTTGTGTGACAAAAATGTGCCACCGAAACTCAAAGGTAAGTTTTGTTTATCCAATTTGTATTGTTGTAAAACCAATAAAACGTTAAACTTTCTGAAATAAAATCAGAAACAAAAAATAAGTAGAACCAATATAACGAAATAAATTCTGAAAATAATATCAGAATAAATCGAGCCCACTGAATACACACTGTGTCCTTAGGAAAATTATTTCCCTCATGTGCCCGAGGTTCTGGAATATATCTTCCCATGATAGAACGATTTAACTCACCAGCATATTGGTACTAAAACTCTGGTGATCAGCGAACCACTCAATGGTTGTAAAACATACTGGAAAAATATTGTGTACAAGACGAAGAAGAAGAAGATAATTAGAAAATTTAGTAAGTAAAAATTATGGGATTGAAGGAATATTTATAGCCCATTTGGCACAGTTTTTGAAAAGGTTTGCAACCTTTCAGAACAACCATACCAGTTGGAACAGGTGGGAAAAAATTACTGGAAAAACAAACGGATTTAAAATAATCCAAGAAAAAAAATGGACCGGACCGGGTCGCGGATCATGGGTTATTTCGGAGTGAATTTTTGTTAATTAGTTTAATTAATTAATTAAATTATTAAAAAGAATCTTGTCCAAAAAGATTAATCAATCAATCGATCTTTGACCAAATTCAAATCCGAAGCTAAAGCCGAAGTCGGGCCGAGCGAGCGACGACGACGACGACAGTGCGAGGCTTGCCTTCTTCTTAACTTTTTAAGAGCTAAAATATGATCTTCCCTATTTATTCACAAGGATTTTCTTTCCTTCTGCTAATGTGGGACAAAGTGCATTAGTAAAGTGAACTAATTCAAAATTTTACTTCCCTTTATTTATTTTCCCACCATTTTCCATTCACATCTCTTTTGTTATTAATAACAAAACTCAACAATCCTCCACATGAATGGGAAATGACTATAAACTTAAAGGAATACACGGACGTGTGTATGTTTTACATGCAATAATTAATTGCATCTGGATAACTAGATTTTCCTTTGAACTTTTCGTAGTGAACTTATATCGGATATACTCGGTCAATTAGTAAATTTGATATCTTTGAACCGTCGAGCTTTGTTGTATACCTAGACCACATAATCAATCCTTAACCATCTATGGTTCCCACGGTTATGTTCGTTTCAGGTATGAACACCGCCTGATTTCATGAGAGAATGTGCCTTTACTTTCAGTCCCCTTGAAGAGACTTACGCTTCACACTTACATAGGTGATTCCTAAACGTGTAATCCTAAAGACACACTATCTGATCATATCCTGCCAGACTTAGCTAATCATTAAAAAGCTTTAAGCTTTATTGGCTCATCAAAAAGCCTTAATGTTTTACCTTATTTTTTGAACATTATCTTCATCACGAGAATGGATTGTGTTAGTTAACAATGTTGAATCGTCATTCATAACTTTGTTTGATCTCTTTGAACCTAACTCTTGGGATCTTCAGTCTGCTAGGTAGAGTTACCGCCATGATGACTTGTCCTAGGCCTTAACCTCATTCTCTTTGATGATCTTTCAACGCCTTTTATAAGTGGATCCAGCAGTGGATCCAACATGTTATCTCTTGACTTTACGTAATCAATTGTGATAACACCACTAGAGAGCAGTTGTATAGCGTTATTATGTCTCCATCGTATATAACGAAATTTTTTGTTATACATAACGCTCCCTTCCCTACCTATTGCCTCTTGACTACCACAATGTATACAAATAGGTGCCAAAGGTTTGGGACAAAATGAAATATCTTCCAAGAAATTCCAAAGCCATTCAGCTTCTTCATCGACCTTATCCAAAGCTATGAATTCAGATTTCATTGTAGAACGGGCGATGCATGTTTGTTTGAATGATTTTCAAGACACTGCTCCACCCTAATTATGAAAAATATATCCACTCGTGGATTTAACTTCAGATGATCTGATGATCCAATTTGCATCACTAAGTCCCCCGATCATGGAGGGATATTTGTTAAAATGCAAAGAATAATTTTGGGTATGTTTCAGATACCCCAAAACCTGTTTCATTGCCATCCAATGTATTTGATTGGAATTACTTGTAAACCGACTCAGTTTGCTAATAGCACATGCTATATCTGGTCGCATATAATTTATGATACACATCAAACTTCCCAATACTCTTTCATAGTCCAGTTGTGAGTCACTTTCACCTTCATTCTTTTGAAGTGCATAACTCACGTCAATTGGAGTCTTGGAAATTTTGAAATCTAAATACCTGAACTTGTCAAGCATCTTTTCAATGTAGTGAGACTGTGATAATGGTAGACCTTGTGGAGTGTTGTGAATTCTGATTTCTAAGATCACATCAGTAACTCCTAAGTCTTTCATGTTGAATTTGCTAGCCAATATGCGCTTAGTAGCATTTATATCTGCCATACTTTTGCTCATTATCAAAATGTCATCAACATATAAACAAACAATGACTTCATGACCTGGAGTGTTTTTAATGTAAACACATTTGTCACACTCGCTGATTTTAAATCCACTTGCCAACATTGTTTGGTCAAATTTTGCATGCCATTGTTTGGGTGCTTGTTTAAGTCCATAAAACGACTTAACAAGTTTGCACACTTTATTTTCTTTATCAGGAACCACAAAACTCTCAGGATATTCCATGTAAAGCTCTTCCTTCAATTCTCCATTTAAGAAAGCTGTTTTAACATCCATTTGATGGATTTCAAGACCATACACGACCACTAGTGCCACTAACACCCTAATAGATGTTATCCTTGTTACTGGAGAGTAAGTGTCAAATAATCAAGGCCTTCCTTTCGTCTATAACCTTTGACGATAAGTCTTGCTTTATATTTGTCAATTGTGCCATCAACTTTAATTTTTCGTTGAAAGATCCATTTCGAACCTAAAGACTTATTTCCCGGAAGAAGATCAATCAATTTCTATGTATGGTTATCCAAAATTGATTGAATCTCACTATTGATTACCTCTTTCCAAACGATGAATCAGAAGACGGTATAGCTGCTTTAAAAGTTTGAGGCTCATTTTCAAGCATGAATATCACAAAATCTGGTCTAAAGGAAGTAGATATTCTTTGACATTTGCTACGCCTTATATCTTCAATACTTGGAGTATTTTTCTTTGGTTCTTCCCGAGATCGATTAGGTGTTTCACTTAATGACTCGCATTCATTTTTATACGAATAGATGCTTTCAAAGAATTCAGCATTACCTGATTTCATTACCGTATTAACATGAATCTCGGGATTATCGAATTTATGAACCAAAAACTGACATGCTTTATTGGTTGTAGCATATCCAATAAAAACGCAATCTACTGTTTTTGGTCTGATTTTAATCCTTTTAGGTAAAGGAACTTATACCTTTGCTAGACACCCCCATACTTTGAAATATTTCAAGTTGGGTTTTTTTCCTTTCTATTTTTCATATGGAATAGATTACGTTTTGCTGTGGGTTACTCTGTTGAGTATTCGGTTAGCAGTAAGGATAGCTTCCCTCCACAAACTCTACGGTAATCCGAAACTTATTAATAAAAAATTTATCATTTTCTTTAATGTACGATTTTTTTCTTTTCACAATTCCGTTGGATTGAGGTGTGTAAGGTGCAGTAGTTTGATGGATAATTCCATATTCCGATTATATTTCTGTAAACGGAGATTTATATTCTCCACCTCTATCACTTCTAACCATTTTGATCTTTTTATTTAATTGATTCTCCACTTCATTCTTGTATTGCTTAAATGCTTCAATTGCTTCATACTTACTATTAAGAAAATAAACATAAAAATATCAAGTGCAATCGTCAGTAAAAATAATAAAATACTTTTTCCCACCTCGAGATGGTGTCGACTTTATATAGCAAATGTCAGTATGAATTAAGTTTAAAGGATTTGGATTCCTCTCAACAGACTTATAAGGATGTTTTACAAACTTAGATTCATCACATATTTGACATTTCGATTTATTACACTCGAACTTTGGCAATACTTCTAAATTAATTAACTTTTATAAGGTTTTATAATTGACATGTCCTAAACGAATATGACATAAATTATTTGACTCCAATAAGTAAGAAGAAGCTAAAATTTTATTGATATTGTCAACAACCATTACATTGAGTTTGAAAAGGCCCTCCGTGAGGTATCCTTTTCCAACATACATTTCATTCTTGTTTACAATAACTTTATCAGAAACAAAACACATTTGAATCTATTCTTCACAAGTAAAGAAGTAGAAACTAAATTCTTCCTAATAGTAGGAACATGAAGAATGTTGTTGAGCGTTAATACCTTGCCGAAATCTATCTTTAGGAATATCTTCCCATAACCTTCAATCTTAGCTGTTGCATTATTTCCCATAAAAATCTCTTCTTTAAGACCAGCAGTAGAATAAGTCGGAAATGCTTCTTTGACAGCACAAACATGTCGAGTGGTTCCAAAGTCAATCCACCAACCTCTTTCGGATTTTCAACTAGGTTGCATTCTGAAAGCATCGTACAAAGATCATCAATGTCATTATTCTTCTCCATTATGTTGGCCTGTCCCTTCTTCTTATCCTTTTTTGGGAGACGACAATCAGGGACTTTGTGACCAAGTCTTCTACAATAGTATCAATTGCCCTTGAATTTATTTTTGTTCTACTCCTTAGTCTGTCCAGAAGACCTCTTCCTCTTCATACTCTTTGGAGCAGTCTCCTCAACGATATTAGCTCCCATGATCGCTGAATTTCCACGAGACTTCTTCTCGGCTGTTTTTTTTTGTCTTCCTCAATCTTTTGACGTATCACAAGATCTTCCAACTTTATTTCTTTGCGCTTCTGCTTAAGATAGTTCTTGAAATCTCTCCATGAAAGGAGGCAATTTTTCAATCATTGCAGCCACTTGAAATGCTTCATTCACGACTATCTTCAGCAATAAGGTCGTGAAAAATAAGTTGAAGCTCCTGAACTTGGGTTCCTACAGTTTTGCTGGCTATCATTTTATAGTTTAGAAACTTGGCAACCACGAACTTCTTCAAGCATGCATCTTCCGTCTTGTACTTCTTCTCAAGTGTGTCCCATAATTCTTTCGAAGTATTCATCGCACTATACACATTATAAAAGTCATCCTCTAAAGCGTTTTAGATATAGCCTTTGCAAAGTAAATCTGCTTGCTTCCACTCCTCAATAATCATGAACTTCTCATTGTCCGGCATGTCCGCATCAAGCACTGGAGGCTCTTCACTAGTGAATTTCTACATACCAAGTGTGGTAAGCCAGAAGAACACCCTTTGCGGCCATCCTTTGAAGTTGACTCCAGAAAATTTTCCTGATTTCTCGGCCGGAGGAACAATAGTGCGGCTTGAAGAGGCTATCGTCGTAGCAGCAACATTCGCAAAAGGATTTCCGTTATCAGTTGCCATTTCTCACTGTCAACAACAAAAGAGTTTAATTAATGTCAAAACCAGAATAGTAAACAATACTCTAATCAGTAAACAGTATGTAAAAACCCGAAGATTTTATATATTGTTTCACAGAAAACGATGAAGTTTTTATATTCTTCAAATTATTTTTTGAATTTCAATACTTTGATAAAGTTTTTATATCTTCGAATCAGAATAGTAAAATTCAGAAGGAGTAGAAACCACACATGTTTTAATCTCCAAAAATAGAATACAAAATATAATAAAAGTAATTTCCTTAAGATTGTTTATCCAATCTGTATTGCTGTAAAACCAATAAAATGTTAAAATTTCTGAAATAAAATCAGAAACAGAAAATAAGTAGAACTAGTGTAACGAAATAAATTCTAAAAATAATATCGCAATAAATCGAGCCCACTGAATACACAGTGTGTCCCTAAGAAAATTATTCCCCTCAAGTAACCGAGGTTCTAAAATATATTCTCCCAGGATAGAACGAATTAAATCACCAGCGTATTGGTATTAAAAACTTTGGTGATTTGCGAACCACTTAATGATTATAAAACACACTGAAAATATTGTGTAGAAGAAGAAGAAGATAATCAGAAAATTTAGTAAGTAAAAATTCTGGGATTGGAGGAATATTTATAGCTCATTTGGCACTATTTCTGAAAAGATTTGCAACCTTTCAGAACAGGTGGGGAAAAATTGCAGAAAAAATAAACGGATTTAAAATAATCCAGGAAAAAAAGTCGCGGGTCATGGATAATTTCGGATTGAATTTTCGTTAATTAATTTAATTAATTAATTGAAAAGAATTTTGTCCAAAAAGATTAATCAATCAATCGATCTTTGACCAAATTCAAATCCGAATCAGAAGTCGAATCAGAAGCCGAAGTCGAAGCTTTGGCTAGAGCCCCGATTAGGATGTGTGAACGGTTGGCTTTGGCAGGTACGAGAAGAGGTAAAGGGCGGCCTAAGAAGTATTGGGGCGAGCTGATCAGATAGGACACGGCGCGGCTCCAGATTTTCGAGGACATGACTCTTGATAGGAAAGTGTGGAGGTCAAGCATTAGGGTTGTAGGTTAAGCGGTAGTCGAGCGGTTTTCCTCTTTGTCCCTGTTTCCCTCTTTGTTCCGGTGAGTATGATATTATTTTCTCTAGAACGGCTAGCGATTTATGTTATGTTTTACACTTTTGCATAATATTTGTGTTACTGCTTTTCCATTTATTTGTTATCTCTCACGTTGTTGATAATATTTTGGATTTTTGTTGATACGGATCTAGTGTCTATGAGCTGAGGGAATAACTTCTCTACTCCATTCGGGGTAGGGGTAAGGTCGTCGTATACTCTACCCTCCCCAGACCCCACTGCTAGAATTTTACTGGGTCGTTGTTGCTGTTGTTTTGTTCCTCTTTAGGATTTAACTACCAATTAGGTAGAGTTGATGCTATTATTATTATTAACCTATGTGTTAAGTTAATTGTTCATAAAAATCTACCTGATTGTCATATTTTCGCTCTTAAGGATTTTTCTACTAGGTCGATAGTGTTGATGCTATATTTTATCTACATATACGTTAAGTTGACAAACTTTTTCTAGATTATTTAACAAAGTGTTATTCGAATTTGCAACTTCAACATCGATCAAACAACACCAAATCTGCACCAAATGATCTCAAACATGAAACAAAGCTTCCAACTACTAACACAAACAATCCCTAATCACTAATTTAGTCGGAAAACACTAAATCAAAAGGCTCAACTTTGTTTTCTTCAACGCTTTCTGAGGTCCAATAATGGAGTTTTGAGATTTTTACGGTAAATTACCAAATATGTGTCTGAACTAAAAGTTTAAACACAAATTATCAACATTCAAATGATTTCAACAAGAAATCCACCAGTAACTTTATTTTCCACCATCAAACAAGAATTTCAAGCTTTAAAAATAAAAAACTACGGTGTTCAAGTAAAGAACAGAGACATTTTGCTAAGACCATCCAAATGGGGACAATTCCACCAAGACCATCCCTTTTGGGGTCACGCCGTGCTAATTTCTAGTGTAATAATTCTAATTTTGACAACATGGTCCAGAATAATTCTCTTAATTAGGTTAGAAAAATAAATTCCAGCCGAAATTCTCATTATTCAAACACTATAAAGTATAGATGGTCCTGTGGAACATTTCCTCTTAAGATTCTTTGACTACTCTTGGAACACTAGAATTAGAGAGGTAATAAGATAAATTGAACTTCTATGGTTAAAAGCTAGATTAAAATAACACTCCCCATTCTTCCAATTATACCCTTATTACTATTATTCTTCCAATTATACCGTTATTACTATTATTATTATTATTATTATTATTATTATTATTATTATTATTATTATTTTATTGCACATTAAGACTTGATACATGAATCTTTTATTTTAGAAAGAACTGCAAGTAGTAAAATATGAATCACGAATAATTGACAATTTTTCATGATGCCATTCTAAGAAGAAAAAAAATTGACAAAAATGTTAAGATTTATGATGTCAAAACTCAAAAGGACGGGTAAATAAACGAATTTACAAATGAATTAATTTTCGAAAAGAGAAAAAGCAAAAAGATAACAGAAAAGGCAATGCCTCATCTCAAATTGTTTAACCCTACAAAATAAAAAAGCAAAGAAAAATTTTGAGTCCTTGATTTGTTGCAAAACCAAACCCCAAGAGAAAAGAGTAAAGAAAAGAAGAAAATAACGAGTAAGAAATTATATACTTATTAAATGAAATATTATTTTTGTTTCATTTTTGTTTACCTTTTTTAATTATAATAACTCCTTTTAACCATTAGAACATTAATTGAAAGGTCCTAGTTCAGGACTTGGGCTTGGGCCGAAAACAAAGTAGGCCAGGAACTGGGCTTCAAATTGGGCTTCTAGCAAAGATAGACCTCAACGCTTGAGCTTCTAATGGAGAAACACAACGGGCAAGCTTGAGCAACAGCATCACATTCTGTACAAACACACAAATGGCGACACGGCAATATCACCACTGAGGCGACTCGTTTCCCACACGCTTTGCAACTCGGACCGGTAGACTCAACGACTCGGTCCGGGTCAATGTAGGCCGATTCAGCATCCTCCGGTTCGCCTCCGCCATTCCCGTCGTCTCTCTCGTTACACCCCCCGCCGTTCATCATTGCGTGTTGAAGCTGCGCTTGCAGCGTCGCCGCCGTCACTTCCTGTGCCCTCGCCCTTGCTTGCCAAGCCTGCGCCTCCGCGCTCAATTGCGCTGCACGCGCCTCTAGTTCCGCGTTTCGCCTCGCTGCTTTCTCCATCTCCGCTTCTTTTGCTCTTAGCCTTCGCACCATTGACTCCTCTGCTGCTCCGATCAGCGCACGGTAGTGACGTTGCCTTTTCTCTGCTAACGTACGCCTCAATTGTTCTCCCTATTGAATACAAAAAAATTAAATTAATTCATCCTCTGCAATTGAGAAGTACGAAAAAGAAATTGAAAAACATGGCAAAATTTTAAAAGAAAAAGATACTATTCTCTATGAACTTGTTCACATTGCTTATTTCGAACTCGGATAAAAGAGAAACGAAACGTGTTATGATAGATTAATGATCAGTTTAAAATTAATACAATTCATGATGAATTTTGAAGGCGAGGCTTGGCGCAACGGGTAAAAATTGCCTCCATGTGACCAGTATATCGCGAATTCAAAGTGCAAAAACAACCTCTTGCAGTTCTGCACTGGAACGGGAGCATGAGAGCTTAGTGTATTGGACTGCCATGGTGATGATTACATTTTGGTATCGGGCGAAATGCATAGTGAGAATTCATAGTCTGAACGATAGTTTAGGATTGAGGCGTAATTATTGCTACTCTTTGTAAGGTAAAATTTTGAAGAAAAACAAATAGTACCTGAATTTGGAGGAAATGATCAATTTCATCGCGTTGTTGTTTGATATGAGTAGCTAAATCTTCTGTTAATATTGAATAGAAAGCTGATGATTGAGAGGATTGAGGAGAAAGAGAGTGATGGTGATGATGCTGTTGCTGTAATTGATGTTGTTGTTGTTGCTGCTGCTGCTGGTCTCCGAAAGCTAAACGGAGTCCGGTGGAGACAACATTTGGTGTCTGCTGCGAAGGAGGCGATGTGTGAAGCTGAGTGAGGTCAATCAGTTGAGGTTGAGGCTGAGATTGCATTGACATTAATGGATTCATTGCTGCCGTTGTACTTGTAAGTTCTCTTCCTCTCTTTCTTGCATTTCCACCACCTATCATCCCAAAAATCACATCATAATTAGATATTTAGATTGAAATTTGTATGCTCAATACAGAATTGATTATAAAGAAAACGAAAAAAGTAAAGTTTTGAGCTTTTGACTGGTTTGGGATTGAAACACAGTTGTTATGTAAGTATGAAGTCTTTCCTACCTCCTGGATTGAATAGCATTTGTGTTTGATCAAGATAAGATCCTCCTCCACTACCACCACCAGTTTGATGTTGCAATGAATAATCATTACCTATTTGGCCTTTTCCTTCTTGTACATTTCTGCAACCAATAAGATTCAAGGAAAATTCCGTTAAACTTCTTTGATAAGAAAAAAGGATAAAATTTAGGGAGAAAGTGGAAGGGTGTTGAATGCAGACCTGTTTAGAAAGAGAACATTTGATGGGTATTGAGCTTGAACAGCCATTTCTAGAAATGGGATATGATCAGAATTCAGAACAGAGAGGTAGATAGATTATATAGAGAGAAATGGGATTCTAAGTTGGAAGATGGTTATGAAGAAATAGATGTGTGATTGGTGAGGGTTGTGTGATTATAAGGCTAACACATAAACAGCATGAATAGAGAAGAAGATGCCCTAAACAAAGGCGGATTCTTCAGTGACAGCCTTCAAGAAAATACCAAAGAAATGTAAAGAATGAGGACAAGTAAATGAAGGGGGGAAAAGAAAGAAGCTTTTTGATTCCTTGGAGAGAGAGAGAGAGAGTGAGTGAGGTTAAAAGAGTGAATGAATCTTTTTACGTCTGAGAAGCCATTTCCAAAAACACCAACATGACCATTTCTGCCTGCTTCCTCGCCTTTTTCCAACCTAAAAACTTTATCTTTATTTCCTTTCTTCTGTTTTTTTCCTCCTCAAAACTTGCCTTCTTTTGCTTGCTCCCTTAGCTTTGCTTCGTTGCTATGCTAAAATGCTTTTGAAAGCATATGAAAAAAAGAGAGAGAGAGGGAGAAGAAATAGAGAATCAGTCCAAGAAAGAGAGGGAGAGAGAATGAGGTAGTCCGTCTTATTCTGGTTCTTGGTTTCCTTTTGCTTTGTTCTTCTTTCCCTTGTTTCTCTTCCTCTTTTGCGTGGCTTTAGCTTTGGTTTTGGTTTGGCTCTTTCTTTGGAGAACTCTCGTGTTTCTTATCAACTCTTCCTCCCCTCTATTATTTATTATTCATTGAATTTTTCACTTGTATATTGGTATTATCCACACACCCCACATACGTAAAGTTTTTGTGTATATATATTAAGTAAAGAGAAAGAGAAGGAGAATCAATAAGGAGATGTGGGGATAGTCTTGGAGTTGGGGTTGATATTGTTGTTGGGCGTGCAGAAGGTCTCTGCCGTTACCGCTGCCGCTGGAATTGTTTGTATATGGCCCATGCTGCCCACCTATTCCTCATATGACTCGAGACAATTTACTATTAATGTGAATAATTTTTAAAAGAAAATCTGGTCTAATTTTCTAATGTTCTCTCTTTTTTTTAAGTAAATGGGGGATTTATAATTAACTAATTATATTATATACTAGTCAATAATCTTGGTAAATGGAGCACTATTTAAAGCGAGAGACAAACCTGTCCCTGTATGCATAGAGAAAGGGGATTGGTTTCTTGTTCTAATAATTAATTTCTGAGGTGGTCACAGAGGATCCATTGCCTAATGCAAGATGCCTATCTAGTTGTTAAGCCTAGGTCATTCTCATTGTGCAATAGTTTTCTTACTTTTTTTTTTCTTTTTTTTAAAAATTGATTTGCCTAGTGGGTCCGTAGAAAAATTATGATTCTGAAAATTAGATATTGCTCTGTTGAGGTTGTCCAAAGTTTAAAGTTTTTATTTCTTTTTTTCTTTTGGCATCTCTGTTAAGTGGAACCGGATGGATGAGATGTACACACATCAAAATTATTTATTTTCCTTTTGAATTTCGAATAATAGAAGAAAGAAAAAAGAAAAAAGCTTTTGATGAAATATAATATTGAATTTTACTTGGTTTTCAAGATTCAAACAGCTTAACTGCTAGTATTCATCACATTCCTTTTCTTAAAAAATAAAGAAGATATCAGCATACTTCCGACCTAATTGCTATGTTTGTTGGCCGAGCTCGCTTCTTCTTCTCTCAAAGTTAATGTTATACCAAAAAATTTCTTCAAATGAATCTGTCAAATTCACTCACCTATCCCTTCAATTTTTCCTATTATTTAGCCTACGAGCAGGTGGAAAATAGAAACTTCAAGAACCTGAAACGCTTTTTAATGTAAAATAAAGTAGTCAATTGCAAGGAATCAGAGAAAATAGGGCTATGAATTTTACTTTTCTCCCTTTTATTTTGCATTGGAATCTTGACTATAATTAACTAGCCAATTTTCCTCTTAACATAGTCATGTGGCAAAGCTGATTAGATGAACACCCCATAATTACCTACCTATTGAATTGCATCATTTACGTTGATATTGAACAAACAAGTTGGTGACATTTGGAAAATCTTTTCATTTTTATGGTTGAGCAAAACGTAAGGTCTCCACCATACATCCTAATTAAATCTCTCCCATCTAGACAAATTAACATCTTTTTCTTTCAACCATAAAAAGTCATAATATATAAGTCCATATAGTGCGCTTTCATTCTTGAATCATATGCCAGCCCACTGCCCATTCTTCTCTACATATTGTCCTTTCCATCAATTAAGCCAAGCACCATTGATGAAAACAACAATTTAAAGAGTATATAAATGAAAGTATTGAGTAAGGAAAAGCCCCAACTTACACGATTCTTAGGAATTGTCAGACCCCCATCAAACGAACATATTGAGGTAGGAGAAAAAGAAATGAGATAAACAATAATATTGACGTCCTCGTAATGCAAAACTGACTTGCATAGATTAAATTACATTTGAAGAAAAACTTGGAGGATAACACCATTTAAACGTTCACATAAAGTTATCACTCATTTGACCAGGAAAGCACCATATTAATCTGAAATTAGAGACTTTACACTTCTGATTTATTCTTTTGAATTTTTTTGCGGAATTAATTACTTTGATTTTATGATATGTATATATGTCATGTGTGTTAGTTGAATTGACTGGCAAATTAGAATCGAAACCATATAGAACGATTGATATTGCATACCGTTTAAAGTGTTTTTATTTCCACTTTTAACTAAAGGTGAACAACAACCGGCACTACAAGCAAAGGGAAAGGGAAAGCCATAACTTATGAGTGGATTTATTTTAGATAAATTTTCATAAAGCACTATCTTTTAGTAGTAATTAGCCATCTATAAATACCATTTGCTATACTAGAGATTATATATACCTTTTCTGTGGTTATAAGATATATTTGATGTATTTAAGCTATTGTATTCATGAATACAGTAGCTAAAATAGACGTGAATCAGAGAAGTCCAACTAATCAATTATTGTATTCGAGTGTATTCGACTATATTCATGGAGTGAAACATGGGATTACAGCTGGACAGATTATTGTATTCGACTGTATTCATGGCGTGAAATAAGGGATTACACTATTTTTTAAAACGGAAAGTGAATTAATTAACATAATAGATTCCTAAAATAACTCAACAAACTCAATTATAACACAAAAAATTGTATTTTCAGTTATAAAAAAGATTCTCAACCGAAAAATACCCCAAAAACATCGCAATCTTCAGAGAAATTATATAATACATCTGAATACATAAATTATATTAATAAAAAAAAATATATGAATACATTCATGGCATATAGAGAGACAGTGAATACAATGAAATTCATAGAATACATCGGGATACATTGAAATACAGTGGGAAAAAAAACAGTGAATACAACGAAATACATGGAATACAACGATATACATTGGATTACAATAAAAAAAAAAGACAATGAATAGTTGAATACAACGAAATACATGAAAATACATTGAAATATATTAACAGAAAATCAAGTTCCTCCGCCCCAAACTCCGTCGTGTGAACAAACCCTAATTTCCGACAAATCCGCCGTTCACCGGAAGCAGGTAGTGAAAACGCATTGCCTTGGTCCGGCGTTGGTGCCGGAGCCTAGGTCGCTTCCTGAGCAGAAGAAACCGCCGATAAGACCGCCATAATGGCAAAAAACAACGTCAAAGCCTTCAATGCCATATCTCAGAAGATGTAGAAATCACAAAAGCTTATATCCTTCAATGACGAATTGATTGATCAAAGACGAATTAACTTATATCCTTCAATGACAAATAGTGTAGCAACGGCGACAAGTTGTCGCCGTTGTTGGATTCTTTCAAAAGATTTTTGTTCCCGATAGACCTATGCCTTTCTCAGAAGCCAAATAAATCTACTTCGATTTATTCTAGCTTTATAAAGAGAGGTTTAAGTCCAAAAATATATTGGCAATTAGTTTGTAAAAAGCACCAGTAGGGATTTGGTGGAAGAATGGCGGAGTCTATTTAGTGACTTAGGGGTAGGAGATAACCAGAATTAGATATTTTGCTATAAACATTAAAAGGTATCTATAGAATATAATTTTATTAAATAGTATTTATTTAAAATAATTAAGTTATTAATTTATTTTACTGTTTATAGCTCTCTCTAGTCACGTTTTCGACTTGTTCTACCTAAAATAGAGACTGTAAATCTTTTTTGTTTTGCTTGTTTGGCAAAAGAAGAAAGATGAGGAGGTTGAGTAGGTTTTGGTAATCTTTCCCAAAACCAAGAAGGATATTTTAACTTTAGTTAATGGTTATGGAGGTGTCAAAAAGAAAGAGAGAAGCCACCAGAAAATGTGAAAGAGAGTGCATATAATGGCATCACGCAAATTTGTCTTTGTTTTTGGTCCCACCAGCTTTTTTAGTAGTTTTAGTACTTAGTCTTCTCCTTCCCTCTGGCTAGTATTACAGCACTGCACGGCAAATTTTTAATCAGATTTATACTTATCATCTTCCCCTATATGTGTACTAATGACAACTCTCTCTACTCATTCATGCGCAAGCATACCATTTGGTGATCAAAGAGTTGATGTGCACAATTATATACCTTTCTCCCAATCCAACTCTTGTTTATTTTGTTTTTTTCTCTGTCTCTTTCTCATGACACACTTTCTTATTCCAGTTTTCTTCCTTTTTCTTAAGTTTATTGTGTATTTGTTCTTTTCTCAACAAAAATAAAAACTATTAATTATTTTAAAGTCGTGAAAATATTTTCTTGTAAAAATACAGGATAAGGCTGCGTATAATAGATCTTTGTGGTTCTGCCCCTCCCCAGACACCACACATAGCGAGAGCTTATTGCATTGAAATGTCCTTTAATTAGAAACGAATTTAAAATTTTAATTTTTGATTCCTACATCGATCTTAAATTAATATACCTAAATAATCGGATCAACGAATTTGATATTGAGCTAAATGTTTTTATAATTTCTTGATAAAAATATAGAATATAAATAAAAATTATTGAGTCACGTAAATCTGTAGCCATTGCACTAAATCTGCACTTGATTTTAATATATTAATAGTAATTAATTTGCCACATAATATTTAAATGACGACAAGCAACGTGTTTCTAGCATATAAAGAAATGTCACTACATGGATGTACAATATTTGTGTATGTGAATCTCCCACCTCCACCCTAAGCCTAAGAAAAATGAAAATGGCAAGCAAGATACCACGTCGAGATCAAAGTTCAAATCTTTGTAGAATGAAAAAAGATGGATTATTTTTCTCCTAGCGATTTAAGTTTTGATGGATAGAACTATTCGATATATATTTATACTGGTAAAAGTTTATAGGTACTCAATATAATTATTATACGTATAAGCTAGTCCGAAGATGATAATTTTCAAACGAACTCAAAGGACATAAACATGACCTTTTATTTCACTAATAATTTACTATTTTAATATATTCAACAAAAATAAGAACCAAAGCAAAATATGTTATCGAAGCTTTTATCACCTTTTCTGTGGCAGATATATGTTGTTTATTTTCAGACTAGCAATGAATGCAAATTTAGCATAATTACTACTATGTGTTTTAAAGATTATTGGATAAATTATTCAGTATATATAGAAGACAAATATTTATACCTGATTATTTTGTAGGACCAAAAGCCTAACATCTAAGGAGGGGGATAATTAATGTAAAGAAAGCTTTAGTTGATTAATTGACTATTAAATTGGACGGCATAGCGTAATAATCCTAGTCAAGTCAGAAATGCATGCAGGCCGAATTGATTGACTTTAGAGATAATTACTGAAATTATTGGCATAATAATAATAATACTAGTTAGTGGTAAACAATTGTTCACGCAATAGAGGTGGCCAAACCAACCTATACCATTCTTTATTTGCTCATTACTTCATAAAACTTTTCTTTAGCCTCGTTTTCTTTCTTTGTTAGTGGATATGTCCATGATCTTTCCCTTTTCTATTTTTAGAGACGGAGCTAGCATATAATATACGATTCACATAAAATATTACATTTTATTAAGATTTTATATATGTATCAAAAATTTATTAAATATTCATAAATATATAACTGGAAACTAAGTAATTATATTGAATATTAACTTGGGGTTATTGTAAAAATTCATAAGTTTCAAATTTTAAATCCGCCTCTGCATATTGTGTATATGTTTTCAACAAAAATTGCATGTACGCAACGTTTTTGATGAATGTTATTAAGCAGTTATATATGTGTCTATTTCATGCTTTATGTGTCCCTCCAAATCAATTTGTTCAAAAAAAAAATGTGTCGTGTATTACCCACTTATAGCTCTTCAAATAATGGTCCTAATACTGTAACACTGACTCTCCATCTCACAAAATGAAATAAATAAGATAAAATAAACGATTCCAACCACCTTATCAGAGACTAAATCCACAAGGATAAATAGGAGAATGATGTGTCTGTATTTTGGTGAGGGGACCATATAATTCTTTTTTAACTTACGATAATATACGTCGAGGGGCGCCTCGGCGTAACTGGTAAAATTGCTGCCAAGTAACTAGGAGGTCACACGTTCGAGCCGTGAAAATAACTCTTGTAGAATTATTGTAGGAGGAGCATTGGCCTAACTGGTAGCCGTGGAAAGAACCTCTTGCAGAAATGCAGGGTAAGGCTGCGTACAATAAACTCTTATGATCCGGCCCTAAATCAAACCCTATGCATTGAGAATGCTTAGTCCACCGGGTTGTCCTTTGATAATATATACATATGAGTAATTTATATATGTAACAAATCAAGGATTAATCCGTTCATTCTCAACTTCTCCTATTGAATTCCTTCTTCTTCTTTTTTTTCCTCATTAGAGACTTATTTAACCCTTTATTATACACAAATAGTTGCTCAAAAAAAGTTAGTGGGAAAAAGCGCAAGAAAATTTAATTGGATATCAAGGTTGCAGCCTAGGGTTTTAGCTGCATCCTACAATACAATAATGCATGGTTTAAACTTTAAACCCCTAAAGGTCCTCTAACTTATTGCCTTTTTTCCTTCTTCACTATTCATGGGTCTACATTACCCAAAAATATCTTTTTAAATTAAAGAAAAAATATTTAAATTTCTAAAAAAATTTGCCATATTGTAGAATTATGTCCTTCCACCTTAATTATGTACCCTTGTGTTCTTGAAAACGCCAGTAAATATGTGATGGTAGTAATGGTTCTTACATGAGCGAATGACGAACAAAATAACTACTAAAATTACTATATGCTGAATTCATTAAGTTTAAATACTCGCTTGTGATTTTACATGTGAGTTTTGTTTTTAAGATAAGTCGGCCATGTTCTTATATTACATTAAAAAGTATATTCGGGAATGTACATATAAAAATCTGATAAATTAAAAGTCATATAATTTAAGAGCTAAATGAGAAAATTTACTTATAAATCTGGTGAAGAGTTACACACAAATCCCAACCCACAAGAGCTGCTTTTTAATTACTTCTAGACACCCTTAGAATCCTCTGATATTGGTTTCTAGCTGGAAGCTACTAAATATAATGCTAGCTTACAATTTTTGACATAATAAAGCAATTAAACCTTGTTAATTGTGATCATGAATCTTGACTGTGAAGATGTGAAAGCAATTAAAAAGCCAAATATCAATTATCATGTATATATACAACACAATAACGCAGAAGAAACATACACGCGTAATGGCTAAATTCCTATTTAGTACTATTATTTTGCAAGAACATAATCGAAGTAGTATAATGGATATTTTCTGCGTTAATTAAGTAGTAGATCTGAGATGACATAAAATGTCTTTTATTGAGATTGTTTCTACTCTTTCCATCTCAAATTATCTGTCATGATTTCTAAAAATAATTATCTCAAATTATTTGTCATTTTAAAAGTTCAAGACTAAATTAATTTTTTTCTTCTTATTTTACCTTTAATATTAATTGTTCTTGAAGAGAGATTATATCTTAAAACATTAATAAGGGTAAAACAGTCAAAAGTATCTCTTATTTAATATTTTCTTAAGGGGTGTGTAAAAGACAAACACGACAGATAATTCGAGACCGAGAGAGTATTAAACAAGTTTGTAACACGAGTGATGATTAATGAAAATTAAATATAATGATTATATATTAGTGTAAAAAAGAGAGGGAGAAATTATATCCAGAGTTTTTCACTGTTTACAGACAGGTTGATTATTTAGCATCTTTGACAAGTATATATAGCGTTGTGGAGTAATTATTTTAGAGGTTTTAGACTAACCCCTCCACCTTTGATTTTTCTGTCGTTTCTTGATAAAAGACTTTCATAGCTTGATGGTTTAATTAGAAAAGCGTATAACTATTTGGGATTTGGAAGCCAAGTATAAAGAAAAAAAGTAGAAGCATTAGAGATTTATTAATTAAAATCAAATCCGTGAATTATTCATCTAAAGTAAATTTGTTAATTTTTAATGAATAACTTTTAGAATCTAATGTTCGAAGTGCCATATATATAGTCTAAGAGTTTGATACTTATTTCACCTAAATGTTGTTGGTTGGAGTCTTTAATTTCTTTTGACTATTAATAAATAAAGTATTCTAGACTTCTTCAATGGTCTAAAATAATATCCTCGGGTAAACAAAAGAGTACATATTGAATTTTTCAAGTATATTTTCTTTGTTTTTAACTTTTTACTTGGAAGACAACTACAGACCATAACTATTTTACTGTGGTAGCTGGTGTTTTTTTAATTAGGGACAGAATCAATCCTTTTCGAAGTGTACATGTAGCAAAAATAGAATTGAATATTGATTCTCTTATCATTTTCCAAACAATATTTTCTTTTCTTTTCTCCATATATCGTTGAAAATTGAAAAATCATCGTCCCCAAGAATGCCACGAAACCAGGCGCTTTCATTAGTTGGAGGCACAACAAGTTTTATTACCTTATACATTTCTTTAATCCTAATCCAACCATTCCCCATCCATTATTTTCTTGACCTAAACACACTCTTTTCCTCTCATAAGGGATGGATACAATTATTAGGTACTCTTATATATATATATATATATTCAAGGCCCGTCTCAGAAGCTAAATCAGAGGTTGGAATGCATTAAGTTCAACAAATACTAAATCAGAAGCCATGTTTTTAAATATATAATAAGTTCAGCACTAAAAACTTCGAGGGTGGAATGAATTAAGTTCAAATTCAAGGCCCGTCTCTATTTTTCATATCCTAGTTCTTTCTCTTTTCCCTAATATTTATTTTTTTAATTTGATTTATTTTCTTGACATCGCACCCTCTTTTCCTATTCCATCATTCCCCACAGTCTACCTATGCTTTTCCTCAAAACCAAAAGCACATCTCATGTCAATATTCCTCCGCCTTAATTTACAAATGGGTCAACTTAATCTTGCTATTTTTTCATAATTTTATCTTCAATGTCTACTCCGTTTTTTTTTTTTTGTGCTATAAATTAATTTGACATAGATGAGAGACCTATTAAATAAATATTTGGTACAAATCCATAAAATAAGAGATAATTAACCAAAGAAGATTATATTGTTTTCGAATTGTTATCAGAATAGATAGAAGTGGTGAAACTATATATACCATAAAACAAAATAACTAAGGTAATTGTTGGTCAAGTGAAGTTTGTTTTGATGATTGTTAAAGGAACTCAAGCTTGAACCAGGTTCATACACAATGTACACAAACAGGGTAGAATTCGGGCACAAGGCATGTACGTGAAGGAGATAAGCTTAAGTGGTTATATCTGATATCTCCTGAACGAAAAGGTTGCATAATTGATAAGGAGAAGAACTCCTTACTGGAGAGAACTCTATCCTAGATGGGGGGGGGGG
>MU675602.1:0-16419 GCA_026770625.1 Nicotiana glauca
ATTGTTAGAGAAAGATGCCAAGTTTATCTTTGATGAAAAATGCATGGAGGCTTTTGAGCTTTTGAAGCACAAATTGACCACAACTTCAATCATCACCGCACCTAATTGGGGTTTGCCCTTTGAACTTATGTGTGATGCAAGTGATGTTGCGGTAGGGGCGGTGTTAGGTGAACGGTCAACAAAATGTTCCATCCCGTGTATTATGCAAGTAAAATGATGAATGAAGCTCAACGAAATTACACGGTGACGGAGAAGGAATTATTGGCTATCATGTTTGCTATTGCGAAATTTCGACCTTATCTTTTGGGGGCCAAGGTGATTGTGCACACGAACCATGCTGCCCTTAGGTTTTTGATGACCAAGAAGGACTCTAAAGCAAGATTGATGAGATGGGTGTTACTTCTTCAAGAATTTGATTTAGAAATAGCGGACCGGAAGGGAAGTGAGAACCAAGTTGCGGACCATTTGTCCGATTGGAGGGAGGCCATGTGATGGCATTGAGATAAATGATACATTCCCCGATGAGCAACTTCTTTCCCTTTCTATGTGTGATATGCCTTGTTTCGCGGACATCGCCAACTTCATTGTGATCGGAAATGTCCCGTGTGAGCTCTCTTCCAACCAAAGGAAGAAACTCAAGCGGGATAGCTTGGACTTTTATTGGGATGATCCGTACTTGTTTAAAATTTACACGGATGGTGTGATAAGAAGATGTGGCCCAGAAGGTGAACAATTGAGCATATTGGATGCTTGTCACTCCTCTCCCTATGGTGGACATCATGGAGGGGTGAGGACGGCTTCAAAGGTTTTGAATTGCGGTTTCTATTGGCCGACGTTGTTTAAGGATACTAGTGACTTGGTAAAGAGATGTGATGCATGTCAAAGAACCGGTGGAATTTCAAAAAAGGATGATATGCCTCTTAATACGATTCTCGAGGTGGATATTTTTGATGTTTGGGGCATTGATTTCATGGTTCTGTTTGTGAGCTCTTGTGGAAACACTTATATTCTCGTGGGGGTGGACTATGTTTCAAAGTGGGTTGAAGCTGTGGCTTTACCCAACAATGAAACCCGGAGTGTTGTGGCATTCTTGAAAAAGAGTATATTCACAAGGTTTGACACCCCTCGTGCTATCATTAGTTATGGGGGGTCCCACTTTTTCAATAAGGCTTTTGACTCATTGCTTGCTAAGTATGGAGATAATCACAAAGTGACTACCCCCTATCACCCTCAAGCTAGTGGTCAAGTGGAAGTCTTCAATCGGGAAATAAAGAGTATCTTGTCCAAGACGGTAAATGCTAATAGGATCGATTGGTCGAAGAAATTGGACGACGCTCTTTGGGCCTATCGGACGGCTTACAAGACCACAATCGGTATGTCCCCGTATCGGTTGGTGTTTGGAAAAGCTTGCCATCTTCCGGTGGAATTGGAGCACAAGGCTATGTGGGCATTGAGAAAGTTGAACTTGGAATGGGATATTGCGGCAAATCTCCGGGTTGAGCAACTAAATGAGCTTGATGAGTTTAGATTTCATGCCTACTCCAGCTCGTCCTTATATAAGGACAAGATGAAGTACCTTCACGACAAATATGCTCGAGGAAAGGAATTCAAGGTTGGTGATATGGTTCTTCTTTTCAACTCCCGGTTGAGGTCATTTCCGGGAAAGCTCAAGTCAAAGTGGAGTGCGCCTTTTGAATTGGTATGTGTGACTCCTTTTGGTGCTCTTGATCTCAAGAACAAGAATGGTGAAGTATTCTGGGTGAATGGGCATCGTGGGAAGCATTATTTGGGAAATTTTGATGACATCCATGTGGTGGAACTCCTTCATTTGAAATGATGAGATGGTGACATGCGTCGTGTTGCGACGTTAAATCAGGCGCTTCTTGGGAGGCAACCCATGTCTTTTTCTTTCTCTTTGATTTTCTTTGTAGATTAGGATTTTTGGAGCTAATTGTTTGTGAGATGTTGCAGGGATTATGTTGAAGCAGTGAAAAACAAAGTGTAAAAAAATGCACAGTCTCTAAAGTTGCCAGTGCGGCCGCGGTGCACATTGTGCGGTCTGCACTGGCATGAGCTGAGAATGTCTGGTCTCTGAAGATCTACACGCGGCCGCGGTCATGATAGTACGGTCCGCGATGGACTCACGCGGCCGCGTCCCTCTTTATGCGGTCCGCGTGGGAGGGTTATTAAAAGGGTTCATGTTCAAAACCCAGCGCGGTCCGCGGTCGCTTTTACGCGGCCGTGCTGGTAGGTAGGTACGGGGCCCACTGGTTTTTCTATACATAGAGATCCACGACTTCATTTTACACTTTTCGCAAATTTGAAAACCTGAGCCTTATTTCTACTATTCCTTCACCTCTGAGACCGTGCGTTTGCATAGATTTCTTTGGTTCTTCTACATCCTGGTAACATTTCTTACAATTGTCATTAATTAGTTTATATTTTTTAATCTTTCCTTGTTTCCCTGTAGTTTTAAATTCCTCATTTTGTTCGTTTTTCTTGGATTTAATGATTAAGATAGTTTACATGTTGATTTTGAATGCTGAGTATGCTTTCCAGGTTGGGTAATTGAGTAGGGACAAGTACGATTCAAAGATAGAGAAAAAAGGGAAAAATTTGTGAAACCCTAACTTAGTCCCTAACCTTAGCTCAAAGCGTCCGCATGACATTCATGCGCGGTCCACGTTGCTCTTCTGTTGAGATTAAACTGTCACCATCGCGACCGCATTGCATTTTTGCACGGTCCGTGCTAGCCTACTGCGGACGCGTCCCTGTTTTGTGCGGTCTGCGGTGGGAGATTCAGAGAGCATGTGTATGGAGGTCCTTGCCCAGCACGGCCGCACTACTCATCTGTGCTGTCCGCGGTGCCTCTAGCGCGACTGCGTCCCTATTTTGTGCGGTTCGTGCCCCTAAGTTCTACAGCCTGTCCTGCTTCTGTGTTATGCAATCAATTGTGTCTTCCTCTTGTGTCATTTATCTGATTCGCTGCATGTGTTTCAACTAACAATGTTAGATGCGTGTTTTTGCAGATCATGGTTAAACAAAGAGGCGGTAAGCAAACACAACAACCCGGGAGAGGTGGTGCCTCCCGAGAATAGCAAAACTCACTCCTTAGGCTTGGGAGAACATTCAAAAGACCCGGAAACTGATACGGGCTGCTGATAAGGCTGCCTCTCATTCTTCGGGGAGTGAGTATGTGCCCTCCAAAAGCACCTCCTCAGATTCTGTCCCAACTGACATAACCGACCCTCTCAGCCTAGATAATACTCCTCCACCATCACCCACAATCAAAAGACTAGTGAATGTGGTCTCTAATTCATCTGATGAGTCCATAGTCAGTAGTGAACAATACTCCACCTCCCCCATAACTTCATTATCTGGGGAGAGTGCAGAACAAGGTGAGGGAGGTGAGCCTCAGATTGGGGGTATTGAAAGAACTAGAAAACCTGAAGTTTGGGAAGATCAATTCGTCAGTCAAGTGGCATTTCATAAGTTTAGGGAGTGGTGGCCGGTGAGGAAGTTGATACCGGAGAGAAGTTTTGTTGATACTGACCTTTTACCCCATAACCCGAACGTGCAGAGGGAGTTCCGAACTAGACAAGGCTGGGAATTTTTCAAGGAAAAGTGCATCGAAGATAATGAGCACATGGTTAGAGAATTCTACTGTAATGTGGCTCACATTGTCAAGGATACGAAGGTGACCAAAGTGAGAGACAAAAAGGTGGTGTTTGACGGGAAATCCTTAAATGACTACTTGGGGTTCAAGGATGAGGATGAGTCACTTTACATAGCTAAGTTAGCGATGGGTGAGGAAGTTCGACCTTGGTTGGCCCAGTTCTTGGCAATCCCAGGTCCTGTCCTAACAAGGTTGCAAGCAGGGAAGAAAATATACAGGAACACCTTCAACTTTGAGGCTCGAGGGTGGTTGACATTTGTATGCAGTGGGCTTGACTCTTCTACCCACGATCATACTGTTGCACTTAACCGGGCCGTTCTTGCTGCATCTATTATGGCCAGGTACCCTATCAATGTGGGTAATGTGATGTCTAGGTGATTTCTGCTGTGGGACAGGAGAAGGACCGGAACTAGCCTTTTCCCAATACCCTTACTATGTATTTTAGGGATCTAGAGGTCAAGAAGAAAAGATTTGATGTCAAGACCAAGCCTGTGGCTCCTTACTCTTGGTACAGCATGCAGGGCCCGGACAACCCAAAGTCCAAGAAATACCAGCCACCTACCTCTACCCCAACTGGCCAGTCTAAGGACCTAGTTGCAGTAGAGCCTTCTACCGAGCTTTCCACCGTACCTGCTACCACTACCATTGAGACCTTTCCCCCAAGTCATTACTCTTCAGCTGATCCCAGTACTTCAGCGGGCCCGGGGGTGCCATCTTCAAAGACTCATCCCTTTACGGCCCATCAGTTGAGTCAGTCATTGGCTAGCTTGAACAACTGGATGTCAGTTGCGACTTCCAAGTTGTCCACTTTATACTCCACTATTCAGACCTAGGCAGCACCTCAGCCAGCCCAGATTCCTCAATCCATTGAGGACACTTTGAAGAAGCTCCTGGAAAACTAGGAAAAGATTATGAAAACTCAGGCCACTTTGACTACTGCTGTGGAGTCACATGGCAAGGCTCTTAAGGAGCTTTCTAAGGAACACAGGAGGCTGAGGAAAACACGGGCTTCCAAGGAGTCTGTGAAGCATCTCAGGACAAATGTGGACAAGCTATTGGCAGACCAGATGCCTCTAGACTTGCTATTTGGGGAGTCAGTCCCGGATCCAGCAGCACCAGTACCACAGCCAGAGCAGGAGTAGGTACCCAGGCTCCCGAGGAAGTAAAGAAAGCTCCCCAACACAGTTGATGCAGTGATTGAGCTAGCAGAGATTCAGGAGGGTCCCTCCAGTGTTGCACCCGACATTCAGCCGGTCCATGATCAGGTCCCAGTCCCAGCAGCTGAGCAACAGGAGGCCGGGAACCAGTCTGAGGTTCCCGCCCATACAGAGGACCAGGGGACCACTAAGGATCCCATGCAGACGGACCAGGCCTAGCGAGCTCTTCTATATCCTTTTATTGACTTTTTATGCTTATTTGTGTAGTTGGCATTGGGAACAATGCCAACTCTTATTCGTGGGGGTGCACCCTATTTTTTGATTATCTGGATGACTGTACATATTAGATTCTCATTTTATGTTCTGTTGATTTGATTTTCTAGTTGGTCTGTATATAACTTTATATTTTGGCTACTTTTCTCGTACTTTTCATTCTCTTTTGGTCTATATGTAAAGTTACATTTGGTATATATTCATCCCTCATTGTATATTCTACTCCCCTATTGTACATATTCATTATGTTTTTCTATTTTCGCAAAATTTTTCATTTTTAGATTAGTAGATAGGCTCGTAGCCTTTTGTTTTGTTTTTGGCGTTTTCAATAAGCCCTTGGTTTTCTTAATGCCACGGTTCTTTCCAAGGGTGGAGTATAGTGCGAACTGGGTGGCTCTTCCCAATGATAGATGGCGTGACAACCTTCTTAAGGGTTTGAGGCCGTTTTTGATTTTTCTTTTGTTTTTGATATTTCGTAGTTAAGGGTGCCTCAGGCAATGCTTCACTTGGGCCTAGCACATTTGCCTTTGATCCCATGATCAAAGACATAATGTTGTGTTTAGGATGGTGAAAGTCGTGGCCTTGAGACTCTTGTGTTGACCAAACAATCATCATGTGGTCGTTTTGGACCATTGTGCACTTGAATCGTAACTAAGGTTGTTGTGGGCCCTCGACTCGATGTCTTTAGCAATCCCCTAGCATGTATGGTGAGGAATCAAATTTTGAGTCCAAGTCCCGAGCCAATGGTCTAGAACTTGCCCTGAATGTTTGTTGAGGCGAAATCCTAGGTGAAATTTGACTCGAGAAGTGATTATAGGCTCTCCTTGATCCAAATGTTAAGTTGAAAAATTCAATGGCCTACCAATGAAATGATTCCTAGTTAACCCTTTTGAGCCTTGAACCTTTTTCTTTCAAGAACCAATGTTACAAGCCTATACCCGTTCTAAAAGATACATTCTCTTGGCACCAAAAATCTTCCCTTAGGTAATGGCAAATGTCTAAGTTTGGGGGAGGAGAGAAAAGAAAGGAAACAAAGTGGTATAAGGTACAAAAGCAAAAGGAAAAGGAAAGCAATGAAAAAGAAAGAAAATAAAAAGACAAAAAGAAAGACCATTGTGAACAAGAATAAAAAGGGCATTCAAGGGAAACAAAAGTGAAAAAGGCGTGGAAAAAGTAGAAAAAAGGAGATATGTTTTGAATTACATAAGAAAGAGTAACAATGTGTCCCTCTAACCCCTTGAAAAGAAGTGAAATACTCAAATGAGTCAAGAAAGCATGCCAAAATGAATCAAAAGAAGTGCTTAAGGGAAGATTGAGCCCACTTGAACAAAAACATGTCCTACCCTTACCCAAAATCCTTCACGATGACTCCACAAAAGCCATATATGATCTTGAGTTGAAAGAAGCCTACATTAGTGGATACTTACATTAGGGGCAAGCATATGGTACCTAGAGCCGAACCAGTGACCTTCTTCTTGAGAGAGATGAGTGAAAGTCCACCAGCCTCAATTTGTGTGTCAATACTCTAAAAGGTGAGGTTCGCTTAGGGAGAGTTGAGGATGTGTGAGTTTGTGTTCCACAATGGCCAAGGTATTTGAGAAAAGTTCTTTGATGAAATGTGTCAACTCTTGATGCTCTTGTGTCACACTTGATCCATAGTTTTCAAAGTTTAAAATGTGTTAATGATGCATTCGTATTGAGGGCAATTGTTTGTCCTAATTGATGCTTGTTGAGGTTACTCCAGGATAGCTGGAATTACTTGGATGTTCCTTTAAGGGGTGGGTCTTATTTTGTTTGCTTGAGGACAAGCAAAGGTTTAAGTTTGGGGGATTTGATAAGTAGGATTTTAACATGTTTTATGTCCCTATTTGCCTATGCTTTGAGTATAAATTGCTATGAAATAGTCCCAAAATGCTCATAGGTTGTGCTTGATTGTAGGTTTGAACGACAAAGTGATGAAATGTCAAAGATAGGCTCAAAACGGAGTGAAACCTGCTTGAGTATCAAAGACAAAGTGAAGTGAAAGAAATAGAGAACCTAGTGCGGACCACACAAAAGTGCACGCCTCCACACTAGGAGATTCAGAGACCTGATATTATCAAGCTGCAAGCCACGCGGCCGCGCTACACTTTTGCGCGGTCCGCACATAAGAGATTCAGAGACTTGCATATTCAGGATAAGGGGCAATATGGTCGCGCTACCTTTTTACGCGGCCCACACACAGGAGATTCAGAGACTTGAAATTTGGAGACCAGAGCCAACGCGGCCGCACTACCTTTTTGCGCGGTCCGCGCTAACGAGATTCAGAGAGCTGATTCATGAGCCAAGTCAAGCAGTGCGCTCCGCACTACTTTATGTCCGTATGACCCAAATTCCATCGCGGCCGCGCTGCACTTTTACGCGGTCCGCGGTCCTCAACTTCAGAGAGTTAAAATTATGAGTTCAAGAGCCAACGCGGCCGCACTGACCCCGCAGGGGTACTTTTGTCCATTTTTTCCAGCCACTATAAATAGAATATTTTACCATTTTTAGGTGAAGTTTTATGTTCTGAAGGCAGCTGAGCTCGTGAGACCTAATATTGTAGCCACTTTTGGCACTTTTGCTCTTTATTATTGTAGATTCTACTTAGTAATTAACTAATATGTTTAGTTCATCATCTATTTCTTATGTTTCTTCTTTAATTATGTCTAGCTAAACCAATTAGCTAGGGTTGTGGCTCAACCCTAGTGTGGGTAGTTGATGGGTGTTCCCATCTAGGGTGAGATTGAGATTGGGTGTTTGTTATTTGGGTTAATTTTGTGTTTCAATTTCGAATTTATGGTTGCAAACACATATTCAAGCTTAGTGGATCTAACTCTTCTTGAAAAAGAGAGTCCATGACCCTAAAATTGACCCAACAAGGAATTTGGATGGACCCATGAGAAATGGTAGTCCCAGTTAACGGGTTAAACCTCGAGAGAGTAATTACCCTACTTGAACCCTAGTTGCTTGGTGTAATTGGCCTACCCAATTGGTCTCGAAAGAGCCAATTGGGCAAAATCATTCTCTCTACCGAGAGGTGTGAGAATGGGTACAAATGTGCAACGGTTATAGCATAAGCCCCAAATATAACAATCTCCCCTTAGTAACTTCTACCCGTTGACTAGCCACCTAGGTAGTGTCGCGACCCTAGTACCTTTCTCTATATTAAATACAACTTAGCAATAGTCTTGTAGCTTAATTTAGCCTTAATCATTAGGTTATAACAGTAGTAATAAATACAAAAACCCCCAAAAAATGTTAGAAGTACAATTAAAAGCACATACGCAACTCTTGGCTAGACAGACAATACAACTTCATTCCAAGCTCCCTGTGGAAATTCGATCCCGAACCACTATTTGGGTAAAAGCTGTTGCGACCCGCTCTTCCTACCATTGCGTAGTGTCGAGTTGGCAGCGATCACTTCCCCCCCTAAAAAGATTAAGGATCCAATGCATACACTCCAAGTTGTTCATAATTATTAGCCCTTTTATCAAGTCCAAAATAGGTGTAAGTAAGAACTTCCTTCTATTGCCTTAGTTAAACAAGCCCTCTAAAATTAAGATGTGCCATGCTGTAATTTATAACCCTTGGCCCTCACAACTTTAGATTAAACAAATTGGGGTGTGCCATATACAAATTTAATCTTTTAATTTATGGCCCTCATATAAATGAATTAATTTAGAAATGCCTTGAATAATCGCAGTTTGCTTTAGGCCCGATTTAGATTAGTATTGCGATTATGTATACGATCGCATAACATAATTGTAAATTAAATTATTAAAAGACTCGAGGGATGCGTTCGCACAACTTCAACCAATTGTCTTAAATAAATACACCAAGCGTTATTAATCGTGGACATGTTCGCATGACATGATTTTTGACGCGCCAAAAGAAAAGAGTATACGTATGCGTAACTCAATTCTTTAATTACGAATAAATTAAATTTTTAAAAGCGGTAAAAAGATAATTGCACATAGGTCCTAAAAATGAGTAGTTGAACAATTAAGCCGAGTAATAATCACTAAGCGACCGTGCTAGAACCACGGGACCCGGGAATGCCTAACACCTTCTCCCGGGTTAACATAATTCCTTATCTAGAATTTTTGGTTCGCAGACTCTTTAAAAATAAAACTTCCTCGATTTGAGATTTAAAATAAACCGGTGACTTGGGACACTATAATTTATTCCATGTGGCGACTCTGATAAATGAAATAATCCCATTTTGAAGAATCACTTAAATTAAAAAAAACTCCCCTTATATACCGCCCTCTCGGGGTGTGTGTAAAAAAGGAGGTGTGACACTACTGTGGTGGCTGAAACTGCCAGAGCTAGACCAGTGCAAACTGATAAGATCTGTGCCAAGGCCTCCTGAACACCCGAAATCACAACTGAACAGGTGCTGCTAGAGTGTCCACAACTGGAGCCTAATTCTGAGCTGGGGCAACTGGTTGATCAGCAGGTGCTGCCCCGGCTACTCTGCCTCTGCCATGACCCCGACCACGTCCACGGCCTATGGTGGCCTCAGTGGGTGGTACTGGTGGTCGTCCGCCACGTCCGGTAGCACGAGTCCCTCACCATCTGTGAGAGAATAGAATAAAGAGAAGTTTAGTACTCGAATCAACAAGTTTGCACGACAAGACTTTCAAGAAGATAAAGTTTTTCCTAAAGGTTCTGCAGCCTCTCGAGGATAAATACAGACATCTCCGTACCGATCCGCGAGACTCTACTAAACAGGCTCATGACTTGTGAAACCAAGTAACCTAGGCTCTAATACCAACTTGTCACGAGCCCAACCCCGGTCGTGATGGCACCCAATACATTGCTAGGCAAGCCCGACCAATTTAACAACCATTTAACCATTTCTATACAGTTTATAATTAATTAGCACAGACAAATTACTAAGTCATAATGCTGGAAATCCAAAATAAAGTTAAAACATGCGGAATCCCAAATGACAATACTACTACATAGCCCGAAGAATCCAGTGTCACAAGTCTTAGCCTCTAATACATAAGTATCAACCTACTACATATTGTTCTAAAGAAGTACGGAATGAAGCAAATAGATAAAGGGAAGATCAGGGCTGCATACGTCATGCAACTACCTTGATGCTGTCGAATGTGTGCTGCGCAGCTGGAAGTCCTTAATAGTCTCAGATGCACCTGGATCTGCATGCAAGGTGCATGAAGTAATGTGAGTACTCCGACCCAGTGAGTAATAAACATAAATAAAGGCTGAGAATAAGAAATCCTAGATAGGCACATTGTAATCTATAAATACAGCAATTTAAACCAAGTAGTGTAAAATCAGTAAACCAATAAAAACAAATTAAGGAAATGCTGCAACAGATAAGCAAATAAATGACAGTCAAATAAGGAATGCAACAAATAATACGGTACTCTCTAGTACCCGCTGCGGCATGCATCCCGCTCCATTTATTTATCGTCGACGGCGCTCACTAAGGGTGTGCAGACTCCGGGAGGGGCTCTTTATGGCCCAAGCGCAATATCAAGCCATCTCGTGGCATCAACTAGGCCCTCGACCTCATATCATTATCAATATAATACTGCTGCGGTGCGTAGAATCACATAAGCCCTCGGCAATAATAAAATAGTAGTTCTCAGCCCAAAACATCGTTAGAAATATTATTTATGTTTCAAATCTGAGAAAAGTGGCCGAGTTTGCAAAAACAATTTTTAACAATAAGGCTGAGTCCAAGTATTTTGTCAAAATAGCGAGGAAACAGAAACAACAATCCTTAAAGGGTCCAAACAGTTGGCACGAAGCCCAAATATGACAATTTATCCAAATAATTATGATATCAAGTAAATTTCAGTAAAATACGCAGAAAATTCATCAATCGGGACGGACCAAGTCACAATCCCCAACGGTGCTCTGCCCCATGCTCGCTACCCGGCGTGCAAGTCACCTCAATATAGCACTACGATGTGCAAATCTGGGGTTTCAAACCCTCAGGACATCATTTACATTCATTAATCACCTCAAATCAGCCAAAACTCTAGCTCGCTATGCCCTTGCCTCTCAAATCGACCTCCTCGCGCGCCAAATCTAACGAAAACCACAATGAATACGTTACAATATGCCAAAGGAACAATACCCAATAAAAAAATATTAAAAATCCTGAAATTGGCAAAACCCGAGCCCCAAGCCCACTTCTCGAAACTCAACAATTCTTACACCAATGGGTTTCTTATCTCGCCACAAGTCTATACATATAAAGAACACCAAAATCGGAGTCCAAATGACCCCTCAAATCCCAATTCTTACTCTCTTAAGTTCAAGCCCCAAACTACCATTTTTGTCCATTAATTTCTTAAGTTTTTTTCAGCCCTAATCCATGTATTTGCACCATAGAACCGTGTTTTAAGTCCAAAAATCCCTACCTTATCGAAGCTCCTTGAAAACCCTCTTCAAAATAGTCCACAATTCTCCAAGTCCGAAGTTAGAAATGAGAAACCCTTCAAAATTCGCGAAGATGAACTTAAATACCTTCTGCCCGACATCACCGCTTCTGCGGTTAAATTACTGCTTCCGCGATACCGCTTCTGCGGTCAACGTTTCGCTTCTGCAAAAATTCACTAAAGTCCAGAACCGCTTCTGCGGCTTTGCAAATGCGCCTCCTAGTCCGCTTCTGCGGAAACAACTGACCATGCCAACCCTCTCTTCGACGGTCAATATGTCGCGTCCGCGACTCCGCAGATGTGGTACCCAATCCTCACCTGCGATCCCAGACCTTCCCTTGACCTTTTGCTTCTGCGACCTTCGCCTCCACTCCTGCGATACCTCTTCTGTGGTCCCAATTCTGCAGAAGTGGAAATACCAGAAGCAGCAGCAAATTTTGAATCTCACAAGTCCAAAACTTCCTGTTAACCATCCGAAATCACCCCAAGGCTCCCCGGACCTCAACCAAAAGCACCAACACCTCCTATAACATCATTCAAACTTGTTCCAATCCTTAAAACACTTCAAACAACACCGAAACCAACAAATTACATCGAATTCAAGCCTAAGTTCTTCAAAAACTTTCGAAACACGCATTCGATCAAAAACCCAACCAAATCACCTCCGAATGACCTGAAATTTCGCACATACATCCCAAATCACCCAACAAAGCTATTGTAACTCTTGGAATTCCATTTCGACCCCCAGATCAAAATCTCACCTATCAACCGGAATTTGCCAAAATACTAACTTCGCCAATTCAAGCCTTATTCTACACCGCACCTCCAAAATCACATCCGATCACACTCATAGGTCACAAATCATCCCCCGAAGCTAACCGAATCATCGGAATTCATGTCCGAGCCCTTAAACACATAAGTCAACATTCGATTGACTTTTCCAAACTAAACCTTCCTTAAAGAGACTAAGTGTCTCATTTCCTTCAGAAATCAATCCAAACTGACTCGATCACACATGACACTAGTAATGAAGCATAAAGAAGCAGAAAATAGGGGAAATGGGACGGTAACTCATGAGATGATGGATTGGGTCGCGAAACGGGTTATAAAATATAATGGGTTAACTTGGGCTCAGCCCAAATTGACCCATGAGCTAAAATTTTTACAACCCAACCCATTAATCTCTGGGCGGGTTGGGGGGGGTTAGATGGGTTTGGGCTCGAATTGCCACCCCTAGCTGTAATATTAACAGCCATTCATTGACATAACACTCAAAGTAGCGACAAGAAAATAAAAAAGGAAAAGAGGGGAATTTCACAATTCCAGATCCACCTTAAAAGCCATAAAACTAAAAATTAAACAAGAAAAGCGTTTTAAACTTTTAAATCTAAAATGGCCTATCAAATCAACTATTCAGCGTTACATTCAAATTTGACAAACAAGATCAAACACCATATAGTAGCTTCTTCGACAGCTATTTTATAAAAACCTATTTTTTTAATGGAACCTTAGCACATTAACTTTTTGATAGTGTGAAGGTTCTTCACCTAAGTGCTTTACCTTTGATTGCAATACCAATAAATGAATATATATTTCATAACAGAAGAGGAACATGAAAAGAATTAAGTTTGGTTACCCAAAAAATCATATTTCTATCCACCAAATATACAAAATTTTGAATATTGTAGGTTTGATTTCCAAGCATGCATTATAAATTAGAGATGATTACTGACATGAATTATCCAATAAAATAGAAACATTAACATATACCCACCAAAGTCTCATTAAAATAACCGAGTACATTAAACCTAAATATTCCTTTATATCATGTACCGTTTTTGTTAGCCCTAAGCAAGTTTAGCAAATACCTGAAATATTTCCCTATTACCCAAAAAAGGAGCACAAGATTGTCCAGTACTCAAAAAGAATTGCTCATCAACCTGCAGAACAAAAGTAAAAGTTAAATAGTTTAACTTTCAGAATCAAAACAATGAAGAAATGAAGCACAATTAAAGAATATAAGCTGGAGCTTCTACGAACAAGGAAATATTATGCTTACCCTAGGAGGAATATCAATGTCTGAATCTCTACTTGAACCATTCGATCATGCCGCCTTCTCCATTTTGCTTGATCTTGAGGACACCTAAAACGCAAGGCTCAATTTTACAGAAATAAATACATAGATACATAACCAAATATGCATACAAAATCAAATCAAGCATTAACACATAAAGATGTATCTATGTGTTGATGGTTTGAGGGAGAGGATTCTAGTGGAGGCACACAGTTCTTGATATTCCATTCATCCAGGTGCTACAAAGATGTATTGCGACTCGAGACAGCATTATAGGTTGCGGCGAATGAAGAAAGACATAATTGAGTATGTATCTAGGTGCCTAAATTGCCAACAAGTTAAGTACGAGCACCAGAAGCAATGTGGCCTACTCCAGCGGATGACTATACCGGAGTGGAAATGAAAGCGCATTAATATGGACTTCGTAGTTTTGTTGCCGTGGACTTTGCGAAAGTTTGATGCAGTTAGGGTCATTATTGAAAGATTGACTAAGTCGACACACTTCATTCCGATTGTGACTACGTATACTTTAGAGAGATTGGCCTAGACTTATATTCAGGAACTAGTTCAGTTGCATGGTGTGCTAGTTTCCATCATATCAGATAGATGCCCTCAGTTTACTTCACATTTCTGGAGAGCGGTACAAAGTGAGTTGGGGACCCGTGTAGAGCTCAGCACAACATTTCTTCCACAGACCGATGGGCAGTCGGAACGGACAGTTCAGATCTTGGAGGACATGTTCAGAACATGTATGATTGACTTTCGAGGGTAGTGGGATTGATTCTTGACTTTGGTTGAGTTTGCTTACAATAACAATTATCAGTCCAACATAGAGATGGCTCCATTGGAGGCTTTATATGGTCGCCGATGTCATTCTCCAATCAGTTGGTTTGATCTCAGTGAGGCTAAGTTATATGGTATTGACCTGGTGAAGGATGCCTTGGAAAAGGTAAAGTTGATTCAGGAGCGACTCTGCACAGTGCAGTCCAAACAGAAGAGTTACACGGATCAGAAGGCACGTGATTTATCATTTATGGTGGGCGAGAAGGTTCTCTTGAAAGTCTCGCTGATGAAGGGAATTATGAGATTTGGGAAGAAAGGCAAGTTGAGCCCAAGGTTTATAGGACCATTTGAGGTGTTGAGATGAGTTGGGGAGGTTGCTTATGAGCTTGCCTTACCTCCCAGTCTATCGGGAGTTCATTCGGTCTTCCACGTGTCTATGCTCTGGAGGTATCATGCCGGCTTGTCACATATGTTGGACTTCAACACGATTCAGTTAGATGAGAGTCTGGGTTACGAGGAGGAGCCGGTTGCCATTGTTAATAGGCAGGTTCACCAGTTGAGATACAAGAGGATTTTCGCGGTAAAGGTTCAATGGAGGGGCCAACCAGTCAAGGAGGAAACTTGGAGTCCGAGGAGGACATTCAGAACAGATATCCACACTTATTCAACACTCCAGGTATGATTCTAGACCCGTTCAAGGACAAACATTTGCTTAAGAGTTCGAGAATGTAACAACCTAACCGTTCAATTTTTTTTAGAACCCCATTTCCCTAAATAAGACTCTCCATATGTGCTTTTACTGTTTTATGACTTGCGGGGATGGATAGTTTGAGATTCGGAATAATTCGGGTTGAAATTGGAACACTTGGTTCCTTAAGTTGGCCTTAAAAGGCTAAGTTTGACTTCGATCAACGTTTTTAGTAAACGATATCAGAATTGGGATTTGACGATTCCAATAGGTTTGTATGATGATTTTGGACTATGCTCGGATCAGGTTTTGGATGACTCATGAGAGTTTCGGCGCATAATAGTGCAAGTTAGTTCTTTGAAGGTTTTTGAAGTTCTTTAAATTTGGTTTGGAGTAGGTTTTTATGATATCAAGGTCCAAATGGGATTCTAAGACCAGCAATGGTTCTATAATGTCATTTAGGAATCGGATGCGCGGATATATTTTTAGAAGTTTTTGAGTTCATGAGTTAATCCATGCGTTTGGCGTCTGATTTGTAGTTTTTGATGTTATTACAGTATTTCAATCGCGCAAGCAAGTTTGTATGATGTTGTTAAACTTGTTTGGGTGTTTTGTGTGGAGCCCCGAGGGCATGGGTGCGTTTCGGATGTTCTAAAGGATGGGAAAAGACTTCAGTTTTCTGGTCTTTATTGTTGATGCTGCAGGTTTCACAAATGCGAGAATTTGTTCGCATTTGCGAGAAAGGCTTCGCAATTGCGATGGATCTTGACCTAGGGCAGTGTTCGCATTTGTGACACTTTGGTCACTTTTGCGATCTCATAAAAGGCCGCATTTGCGGCTCCTTGGTCGCATTTGCGACCTTGGCAGTAGAGGCCCAAGTTCGCGTGCGATGGTTTTATCGCATTTGCGAATCAGGTATCGCAAATGCGACATCTGAGGTGATGCAAGCCGGATGAGCACGCTTAATGAGGATTATTTTCTAGTCAACATCATAGCATTGGAGTGCTTTAAAGGTGTCAAGATCAAGAAGGCTATATTGGCAATTTAGTTATTTAGCCAATCTTATAATTTGGGTCTGCTTAGCTTCCTTACTGGCCTAAGAGTATTTTAGTCATCTAGCCTAAATAACACTCTAGTATAAATAGTCCATTCCTCTCATTTTAATAGGGGGATTTTGATGATAGATTTATAAACAAAGACCAAACCTTGAGAGGTTTAGGGTAACTTTTATTTCTCTTTATTTACCATGTTTTTAGATTATCTATGTTAGGTTTATCATGTATGAGTTCATGTTCATACTATATGATTATCTTTTGTATTTGAAT
>MU675602.1:33274-68008 GCA_026770625.1 Nicotiana glauca
TCGCCAATTCAAGCCTATTTCTACACCGGACCTCCAAATTCAATTCCGATCGCTTCCCTAAGTCACAAATCACCTCCCGAAGCTAACCGAACCACCGAAATTCACATCCGAGCCCTCTAACCACATAGTCAACTTCAGGTTGACTTTTCTGAAACAAGCTTCATTCTAAGAGGCTATATGCCTTATTTTCAACTAGATTCAATCCAAATTCGCCCGATAGACCCTAATACAGATATAGAAACATGAAACAACATAATAAGGGGGAAACGGGGCGGTAACTCACGTGACAACGGGTCGGGTCTTCACACTGTGGGCCTCCTCCTATATCAACTCCAGAAGCCCATCCACATTGGGCACACAAAGCCGGCCTTGCATCCTCAACACACCGTCATCATCAATAGTCACATCCCTGGCATCATCATGCTGAACCCTGTACTTAAGGACAAGAAAGTGCGGATCATCATACTGGCGCTCTCTGATGCGGTCATACAAGGAAGATCGAGAAACTGCACAAGCTAACGCCCGACTAGGCTCCGAAATATCTAACCTCACCATTCGATTGGCCAAATACTGGACATCAACTACAAATGGCCTCTCCCCAACTGGAATGTATGCCAAGCTACCCATACTAACCGTCTTCCGGCTTAAAGCATCGGCCACTACATTGGCCTTCCCCGGGTGATACAAAATGGTAATATTATAGTCCTTGAGCAACTCTAGCCACCTCCGCTGCCTCAAATTAAGCTCCTTTTGCTTGAATAGATGCTAAAGACTACGATGATCAGTGAATACCTCACGGGATACTCCATACAAATAGTTCCTCCAAATCTTCAAAGCATGAACTATAGCATCCAACTCCAAATTGTGTACAGGGTAGTTCTTCTCGTGGGGCTTCAACTGATGAGAAGCATATGCAATAACACTACCCTCCTATATCAACATACATCCGATCCCAACTCTCAAAGAATCACAATATATGGTGTAAGAACCTGAAGCTGATGGCAATGCCAACACTGGAGCCGTGGTCAAAGCTATCTTGAGCTTCTGAAAGCTCTCCTCGCATTCATCCGACCACACAAATGGAGCACCCTTCTGAGTCAACTTGGTCAACGGCGATGCAATAGAGGAAAATACCTGAACAAACCGACGATAATACCCTGCCAACCCAAGGAAACTATGAATCTCTATGGCCGAAGTCGGTCTAGGCCAACACTGCACCGCCTCTATCTTCTTCGGGTCGACCTGAATACCCTCGCTAGACACCACATGTCCCAAGAAAGCCACTGACCTAAGCAAAAACTCACACTTAAAGAACTTTGCATAAAGCTTCTCCTCCCTCAATCTCTGTAATACCACTCACAAATGCTGAGCGTGCTCCTACTGGCTACGCGAGTACACCAATATATCATCAATAAAAACAATCACGAACGAATCCAGATATGGCCAAAATACACTGTTCATCAAGTACATGAACGTGGCTGGGGCATTGGTCAGCCCAAAGGACATAACAAGAAACTCATAGTGCTCATATCTAGTCCTGAAAGTCGTCTTCATAATATCTGAATCCTTGATCTTCAGCTGGTGATAGCCTGAACAGAGATCAATCTTGGAGAACACCCTTGCCCCCTGAAGCTGGTCAAACAAATCATCAATGCGAGCTAGAGGATACTTGTTCTTCACCGTTACTTTGTTCAATTGCATGTAGTCAATGCACATTCTCATTGTGCCATCTTTCTTTTTCACAAATAGAACCGGTGCACGGTGACGCACTCGGCCAAATGAACCACTTATCTAGGAGCTCATGAAGCTGATCCTTCAACTCTTTGAACTCTGCTGGTGCCATATGATAGGGAGGAATGGAAATGGGCTGAGTGCCCGGCACCTGGTCAATACCAAAGTCAATATCCCTATCCGGCGGCATGCCCGACTGGTCTGCAGGAAACACATCAGGGAACTCTCTAACAATAGGAACAGAATCAAGACTAGGAGTCTCAGCTCCAACATCTCTCACGAAAGCCAAATATGATAAACAACCTTTTCCAACCATCTGCTGGGCCTTTAGGAAAGAAATCACCCTACTAGGAACATAGTCAGTCATACCACGCCACTCGATCCTCGGGATACCCACTATGGCAAGAGTGACTGTCGTAGCGTGATAGTCCAGAATAGCATGGCACGGAGATAGCCAGTCCATGCCCAGAATAACATCAAAATATACCATGCTCAATAGCAACATATCAACTCGGGTCTCCACATCCCCAATAGTCACCAGACAAGACCGATACACATGATCTACAATAATAGTATCGCCCACCGGGGTAGATACATGAATAGATAAGGCAAGACACCCCCGAGTCGTACCCAAATGATGGGCAAAAGAAGAAGACACATAAGAATAGGTGGAACCGGGATCAAATAAAACTGAGGCATCCCTGTGGCAGACTGAAATAATACCTGTGATAACAGCATTCAAAGCAATAACATCTGACCTGCTCTGAAGAGCATAGAAGTGAGCCTGACCACCACCCGATCGGCCTCCCCCTATGCGGTGACCCCTGGCTGCCTGACCCTCACCCCTAGCTGGCGGGGCGGGTGCTGAAGAAATTGGGCCAGAAGATGAAGGCTGACCCCTCTACTGAGATGAACTAGCGGTTCGACGAGGACACTGCCTCCATATATTCCCAAACTCTTCGCACTCATAATAACTCCCGGGTGCTGGAGAATGGGACTGAAGGGAACCTCGCGCGCCAGAGTGACTAGCTGATGCAGTCGACCTAGAAGAACCCTGAACAGATGGAGCTCGTGATAAACCCTATGCTAGAAGAGCGCTAAGAGATGGCTGATTCTGCTGATAACCTTGATGACCCCGGTTGGAAGATGACCCACGATACTCAGAGCAGGCCGACTGAGGAGGCCTGAACGAACGACCTCTGCCCTGATGGAACTGTCCCCTAGACGGAGCACCACTGAAACTACCAGAACTTCGAGGCCTCTTGGCCTCCCTCTCCTCTCGGTCCTAACAGCGAGCCGTCTCAATGTCACGAGCAATATCAACTGCATCCTCAAAGGAAATACCCAGAACCCTCTCTCGAGTCATCAGAACACGAAGGTGATAGTTAAGTCCATCCACAAACCTTTTAATCCTCTCCCTATCGGTCGAAACTATCCAGGAGGCATGACGAGCCAACTCAGAAAATCTCACCTCATACTGGGTCACAGTCATGTCTCCTTGTCAAAGCCACTCGAACTGCCTACGCAACTCCTCTCTCTGAGACTATGGTACCCACTTCTCCAGAAAGATAGTGGAGAACTCCTGCCATGATAAAGGCACTGCACCTGCCGGCCTACACCTCTCATACGCCTCCCACCATATGAAGGCAGCCCCAGTGAACTAAAATGCGGTGAATGCTACTTCACTCGACTCCAAAATCCCTGCCGTCTGAAGCATACGCTGATACTTGTCGAGAAAACCCTGGGCATCCTCGCCTTGAGCACCACTAAAAATCGGTGGCTGGATCATACTTAACCTCTGAAGACGATGCTGCTCATCGTCTGGCATAGCTGGAACCACAAAGTCCTGAACTAGTGCAGTCGGCTGAGCTGGAGCTACTCCCGGTGTTTGCAATCCCTGCACAACCTGCTCAGGTGTGCGAGCAGCGGGAGTCTGACTGCCTTTCCCGGCCTGAGATGCAGCTGCTGTAGTAGTGGCTGAAACTACCTAGGCTAGACTAGTGCAAACTGATAGTATCTGAGCCAAGGTCTCCTAGAGACCCGGAATCACAATGGGCACCGCCGGTGCCTGAACAGGTGCTGCTGAAAAGTCCACAGCTGGAGCCTAATCCCATGCCAGGGCAACTGGAGGAGCAATTGGTGCTGCCCTCGCAGCCCTGCCTCTACCATGACCACGAGCGCGTCCACGGCCTCTAGTGCCCTCAGTAGGTGGTACTGGTGGTCGTCCGTCTCGTCGTGTAGCGCGGTTCCTCGCCATCTGCGAGAGAATAGAACATAGAAGTTTAGTTCCCGGATCAACAAAGTCGCACGACAAGAGTTTCAAGAATATGAAGTTTTCCTAAAGGTTCTGCAGCCTCTCGAGGATAAATATAGACGTCTCCGTACCGATCTGCGAGACTGTACTAAACCTCCTCAAGACTCATGAGACCTAGTAACATAGGCTCTGATAACAACTTGTCACGACCCAATTCCTAACCCGGTCGTGATGGCGCCTCTCGTGAAGACAAGGTCAGCCAACACAACAATAATACCTCATTTTAACAGTTACTTAGCATGAATAAGTCTAAATCATAGATAATAAAATCATAAGTGCGGAATAAAATGTGAATAACAGGGATACCATCCCGAATCAGCCCGAAATCGGGGTGTCACAAGTCACGAGCTACTAGAGATTTTACTAAAATGCTACAAGTTTGGAACTAGGAACAAAGTCCGAAGATAATGTAAATACAGAAGATAAGGGAGAAAACGGAGCTGTGGACGTCGATAGCTACCTCATCACTCCTAGTCTGCCTGGTCTGGAAGGAATCAGCACTCAGGGACGAACTCTGCTATGCCTGCATCTGCACAGATAGTGCAGGGAGTAATGTGAGTACTCTGGCCCAGTGAGTAATAAAATCAAATAACGACTGAGAACATAAAATCCCATGAAGGCACAAGTAATGCTATCTCAAGCAGTAAAAAAATCAGTTAAGTAGTAAAACCAGTAAAATATAGAAGGAATTCTCTTTATAAACAGTTAAAGACAAATATTCTGAACGAGTAAGAAATGCGCAAAAACTTTACCCTCGGGTGCAATATCAAACTCTCAGTACAGTATCAGCCCCGCGGGCTCAGTATCAATCACACAGTACAACATCAGCCCCTCGGGCTCACTCTCAAATCACATGGGTACCTGCGCTCACTGTGGGTGTGCAGACTCCGGAGGGGCTCCTACAGCCCAAGCGCTATCATAATAAGGCCTGAAAGCCTGAACATATCAATATGAGGCCTGAAAGCCTTCTCACAATACACTCGAGGCCTGAAAGCCTCCTCACATATCGATCGAGGCCTGAAAGCCTCCTCACATCACTCAACATATCCTCACATGTGGCCCTCGGCCTCAATCAGTCCAAAAATGATCATAAGCCCCTCGGGCATCAGTAAAACAATGGTGCTCAGCTCAAACAATAGTTCAAATATCAGTTAAAACTCCAAGTTTGAGTAAAAATATAGCCGAGTTCATCAAACAGTGTAATTCAAATGGACTGAGTTCAAATAATATTTCGAATAGTGAGGAAAAGAGTGATGATAGCTCATAAGGAGTTCAAGCAGTCGGCAATAAGCCCCAAATATGGCAATAAGCCCAAGTCATAGTGAGAAACACAAGTCATAGCTAAATACGCGGTAAAATATCATCCGGACTGGACCAAGTCGCAATCCCTAATAGTAAATGACCCCGCGCTCATCATTGAACGTGTGTCTCGTCTCAACACAGCACCAAGTTGTGCAAATCCGGGGTTTTAAACCCTCAGGACATCATTTAATATCATTACTCACCTCTAGCCGGCCAAAAGTCTTGCTCGATATGCCTTTTCCTCTCGAATCGACCTCCTCGTGCGTTGAATCTTATAAAAACCACAAGGAATACGTCACAATAGGCTAAGGAAACATAACCCAATCGAAAAGACTCGAAAAATATCAAAAACCACGAAGTTGGCAAAACCCGAGCCACGGGCCCACTTCTCGAAGAATTATAAAATTCACATCACCGGACTCCTTATCTCGCCACGAGTCTATACATATCAAATTTACCAAAATCCGAGCTCAAATGCTCCCTCAAATCCCAAATTTACATTCTCTTAAGTTCAAGCCCTAACCTCCATTTTTAGCCTCTAATTCCTTGATTTTTCACCCTTTGATTCATGTTATAACACATTAGATTTACATTTTAGCCTTAGAATTCCTTACCTCAATGAAGTCTCTTGATTCCCTCTCCAAAATCGCACAAAAACCCCCAAGTCTGAAGTGAAAATGTTGAGTTATTTTCAAAAATTCACGAAGATGGAATTAATACCCTCTGAACAACATTTTTTGCTTATGCGATAGCTTTGTCGCTTCTGCGATACCGCTTTTGCGGTTCTTTATCCGCTTCTACGTTTCCTTCAAATTTTCCTAGGATCGCTTATGCGGTCCACCACTCGCATAAGCGGGTTCGTTTCAGTGGTCCGTATGTTCGCTTTTGCGGAAACTCCCAAGCCTCCTCCTTTCGCTTCTGCGGCTTCCCCTTTCGCTTCTGCGGTACCTTTCTGCAGAAGCGGAAATACCAGATGTCAGATACTTCAGAAATCCTTAAACTCCAAATTTCATCCCGTTAGCCATCTCAAATCACCCCGCGGCCGCCGGGATCTCAACCAAATGTACCAACACATCTTAAAACATTATTCAAACTTGCTCCAATCATCAAAACACCTCAACTAACACCAAAATCATCGAATTACGTCGGATTCAAGCCTAAGTTTCTTAAAAACTCCCAAAACACGCATTTGATAAAAAACCCGACCAAAACACCTCCGAACAATTTGAAATTTTTCACACACATCCAAAATCACTTAACAAAGCTAATGCAACTCTCGGAACTCCATTCCAACCCTCGGATCAAAATCTCACCTATCAACCGGAATTCGCCAAATTACTAACTTCGCCAATTCAATCCTAATTCTACACCGGACCTCCAAAATTAATTCCGATCATGCTCCTAAGTCACAAATCATCCCCCAAAGCTAATCGAATCACCGAAAATCACATCTGAGCCCTCTAACTCAATAGTCAACATCCGGTTGACTTTTTCCAAAATAAGACTTCCTTAAAAAGACTACGCGTCTCATTTCCATCTAAAACCAATCCAATTCAACTCGATCACTTCAATTACCGACAATGAAGCATAGGGAAACATAAGATGAGGGAAACGGGGCAGTAACTCACGTGACGACGGGCCGGGTCGTCACAGAAAATCAATGACCTAAGTCAGGGAGCCCTAGACATTACAGGATACGATACAAAAATGAAGAAGATTTGGGAAGAATTAAACACTCTAAATGCACATGCTCAATGAAAATGCCAATGTATTTGTGGTGCCAAGGCAAGTATCCAGAAGGCACAACAGGACAAGAGGTTAATTAGGTTTTTAATGGGATTGAACGAGGTTTATACAGTCGTGAGAGGGAGCATTTTGATGATGAACCCGTTGCCCGGGATTGCACAACCCTTTTCTATCCTAATCCAAGAAGAAAAGCAAAGGGAAGTTAGACCAAACAATCACCTGATGATAGAGTCTGCCTCAATGAATGTCAATGGACCTGCAAATCCAGGCTTTAGGACCAACTATGCTCAGGAGAGAAATAATATAGGGAACAACTCATATAGAGGCAATTATCCATCAAACCTCCCGCCCTTTTTAGGTATTTTGGAGAAACAAATGCTGTTGGAAAAAAAGATAGAAGTAGCATTGGTGCGGGATGGGTCCCCCCCCCCATATGGTGAAACTCCAGGCAAATTGTTCAAGGATAATGGTAAACCCGTCTGCAAATCACAAAGTAGACAAGGCACGCCTATTTTGTGATTACTGTAAGAAGCAAGGGCACACTAGAGAAAAATGCTACAAATTGCATGGATTCCCCCAGGATTTTAAATTCACTACAGGGAAAAATGTAGCATCTGCTGCAAATGTGCATGGAGGGACAGAAGAGATGGTTTCAGGAGGGCACAGTGAAATGAATGCTGGAAATCAAGGTGTGGGGATTCAAAACTTGACAAAGGAGCAGTACAATCAGCTGCTATATTTACTGGAAAATTTCCATGGTGGAAATGCAATTGAAGTCTCAAACAACATTACTAGTGGAGCAGCAAATTTTGCAGGTATACTGGCTTGCTCTACTCATAAGGAAATTATTGGTAATCTTTCATGTAAATGTTTCAAATCATCTGCTGAATATTGGATTCTAGATTCCGGGGCTACAAATCATATGTCTTATAAAAAAATTCTATTAACCAATATCAGAATTTTACCTTATCCTTTCCTAGTAACCTTACCAAATGGATACAAGGTTAGAGTGACAGAAATTGGTGATGCAGTCCTTAGTCCCAAACTGACTTTACATAAAGTGTTGTTTGTTCAGGTTCAATTTGATCTCAGTTCATTGTCTAACATCATATCTTAAGTCGCTTATTCAATTAGCTTATTTGTCCTGCATTTTATAGTCCCCTTCAATGAAGAGGCCTCTGGAGATTGGTAGGGAAGGAATGGTCTGTACTTCCTCTGCTCAAGATGCCAATTCCTTGGTTCTACTACTGTCTCTACTCCTCTCATTTCAAATTCTGTTTTTGTTGGAAATTCAAATAGTGCACAATCACACACATCACTCAATGTAAATAATGACCATTTAGGAACATATCCTGTTGATCCCCTTTCACCATCATCATCTGTAAATTTTTCATCTTCAAGCAATAAGAAAGGGTCTGGTACATCTTCTTGTTCTACTAATGCTTCTGCATCCTTTTCCAACTTTTCATCTTATGGAAAATGTGTTTATTACTTGTAGCATAATAGATTAGGCTATGTGCCTTTTGTGAAAATGAGGGGAATATCCTCTATACCTGTAAACTTTCCACCCAAACAACCATTCTTGTGTTCAATTTTCCCTATGGCTAGACAAACAAGATTGCTATTCCCTCATAAAATTACTTCTTCCACAAAGGTTTTTGACCTCTTACACATAGATCTCTTGGGACCATACCACACAGTGACCCATGATAATTACAAATATTTTCTTACAATAGTTGATGACTTCAGTAGGTCCACATGGACATATCTTCTAAGTTGTAAAAGCAACACTCTTCGAGTGCTAAAAAATTTTGTATACATGATAGAAAACCAATTCTGTTCTTCCATTAAGTCCATGAGGTATGATAATGGAATGGAATTTGTCAACAATGAAACCTCATCATTCTTCAATTCCAAAGGCATTATACACCTGAAAACCTGCCCATACACACCTCAACAGAATGGTGTGGTGGAAGGGAAACGCAGATATTTGTTAGAAACTGCAAGAGCCCTATTATACCAATCCAAATTACCCATCAAATATTGGGGTGAATGCATCCTTACAGCCACATACTTGATTAACAGATTACCCTCTACAATCCTAAATGACAAATCACCCTTTGAAATGCTTTACAAGAAGAAACTCGAGTATTCACACCTTAAAAGCTTTGGATGTTTGTGTTACCCCACTGTCCTCAAAACTCATAAAGACAAATTTGAACCTAGAACTGAGCCCCATGTCTTGTTGGGATACCCCTTTGGCACAAAAGGTTACAAGGTGCTGAACTTAGCCACTAAGAGAATACACATTTCCAGAGATGTACAATTCCATGAGCATGTTTTCCCTTTATAGTGTCTCCTAATCACACCTATTTTCCTTGTGTCTTGCCATCTTTTCACTCTGGTCATACCTGTGAGGGTCATAAAAATGATACTTTGGGTAACAATCAGCCACCAAGTAGGACTTCACCAAGTTCTGTCACCGACACTTTCTCACCAAATGATCAAAATATTTCCTCAGCTTTAAATCAAGGTAACTCTCAACCTGTTGATATGAATTCTTCTGAGACCACCCATCACTTCAGACGCTTCAGACCATCATTCCACCAATACACAAAATACCAGAAATGATACAAGACCATCGAGAATAATCAAAAAACCAAGTTACTTAAATGAATATGTGTACTCTCTTCCACATCTAAAGAATAATACCTCACACACTGCCTTACTAAATTTTACCCCTTAAAACCATCAACATATCTGCTTTACTGCCTTAAATAACGATAGTCAGCATATGATGAGAAGTATTTCACATGATTGTGAACTAACTTCTTATGGGGAGGCAGCCTTAAACCCTGCATGGCAAGCTGCCATGACACAATAGTTTGCGGCTTTATATGCTAACCATACATGGGACCTAGTGACACTGCCTGCAGGTAAGAGGGCCATATGATGCAAATGGGTGTATGAAATCAAGCACAAAGCAGATGGGACTGTTGAGAAATTTAAAGCAAGACTTGTGGTAAAAGGATACACACAACAAGCAGGTATAGATTATAATGAAACATTCTCTCCAGTTGTCAAGATGGCAACGGTTAGGACCTTGATTAGTATAGTAGTTAAAAGAGGCTGTGATTCATTTCAATTGGATATAAACAACGCATTTCTACATAGATATTTACATGAAGAAGTGTACATGGAGGCACCACAGGGACTGTAGATTGAGGTTCCTGGCCTAGTTTGCAAGTTGAACAAGTTCTTATATGGACTGAAGCAGGCAAGCAGGCAATGGTATGACAAGCTAACTATAGCATTATGCACCAGGGTTTTTAGGCATTCAGAAAATGATTATTCCTTGTTCTATAAAAAGAATGGGTTTTCAATTGTATTTGTGGCTGTTTATATTGATGATGTGATCCTTACAGGCACAGATGTAGAAGAAATTAAGGCACTGAAGTCTTTCCTGCATGATCAGTTCAAAATCAATGATCTGGGAAATTGTACTACTTCTTAGGACTGGAGGTGTTCTACAAAAACAATGGGGTTCTTATTTCACGAAGGAAATTGACTACAGATTTATTGAAAGAATATGACAGTTAATACACCACAGTCTCTTCTCCTCTAGATTATACTCTCAAGTTGAAGGCAAAAGAGGGAACCTTACTGGCAGACCCTACTTATTATAGAAAATTAGTTGGAAAGCTCAATTTCCTTTCTAATACAATACTTGATATTACTTATAGTATACAACACTTAAGCCAGTTCATGCAAACACCTAGAGAGCCACACCTTAAGGCTGCTTCCTATGTCTTGAGGTATCTTAAGAATGATCCATCCTAGGGCATTTTCCTCTCCAACGATCCAGATTGCACTGTAAAAGCCTATTGTGATTTAGACTGGGCTGTATGCCCTGATTCTAGACAATCAGTGAGTGGATATCTTGTCTTACTGGGGGAAAGTCCCATTAGCTGGAAATCCAAAAAGCATGAAACAGTCTCACTTTCCTCCGTAGAAGTAGAATACAGATCAATTAGGAAGGTGGTTGGAGAACTAGTCTAGCTCAAACGATTGCTAGAAGAGTTGACAGTACCTTGCCCACATCCTATACCAGTCTTCTGTGATAGTCAAGCTGCAGTTCACATGGCAAGAAACCCAGTGTTTCGTGAACGAACTAAACATATAGAGGTAGATTGTCATTTTATCCGCGACAAGTTGTATGATGGCCTCATCACCTTGCATCACATCTCCACAGATGTTCAGCTAGCAGACATTCTTACCAAGGCCTTGACAAGCATCAAGCATACTTCTGTTCTCAACAAGTTGGCAGTGGGTTCCTCACCTCCAACTTAGGGGGGGGGGGTACTGAGAGCATTAGTTGTATTTATATACACAGTTGTATAGTCATATTCATAGTCAGTTACAAATAGAGTAGATTAGTAAGGGTATTCTTGTAATTAGCCAATAGTAGTTGTCATTATAATTTTCCTTTGTCTTACATGTATATATGGGATATACACTGAAGAATAAAATTAGTTTTCTTTTCCAAATATTCCTTTTCTAGAAGTCTCTACTGTTCTCTCTTCTTCTTCGTTTGAGCTTAACTGCCACAACAATGGCAGCTTGAGATTAGCTTTGATCTCTCAATTCTAACAGAAGAAGACGAGCTGGGATTCCTTTGATTCCTGAACTATTATTCAAAATTGATTCCAGAATTGTTCTACGTGTCGAATCGAGCTCTTATATCAAATTTGAACTCGTTTGATGCAGATTTGAGTGAGGTTGCATAGAAAATTTTGAGTCAAGCTTGATGAATTTCGAAAAACACCTGCTGGAAATTTGAAGAACTTTGCGTATTGATTTGAATTGATTCGAGCAGCTGAGAAATCATCGAAACGAATCAGATTTGATTACTTGGGTTTAGAACTGAGCTTCATCTCCATATTTTTGGAAATTTTGTCATCATTGCTAGTTGGTTCTATTGAGTTTGCTGAGCCTCAATTGAATTTTATCTCCATTCTTTGGAATTGTTTGATTTTGAATTCGTAACTTCGACTCGAGTTCCTTTGTCAAATTATGCTTGGACATCTGAATTTTGAGATTAGTTCTTTTGGTTAGAATTTAGCTTGAGTTTTTGAGCTTGAGTTTGATTCCTTGAAAGTGTGGTTTCATGTCACGAGCTATTGTTTGAAGAACTGGACATACTTGATCAGTTCTTTGGAAGTTCGGAAAAGAGTTGCAAATTGTTTCAGTTCTACTGACCTGTGAGTTAACTACAGTTTGTTACATTACTGCCATTGCTGGGAAAATTTGCACTGCTGGTTCTATTTCTTGTTTCTGCTAATTGCTAGTGAAGGTTATTGAGAAAATTCAAAATCATGCACTGTTAAGCAGTCTATTGCTGGAAAATTTGTACTGTTGGCTCTGTTGTGCCTGACCTATTAGCTACTAAGTCTAACAATTCTGTTGTTAAGTTGCTGAACTTCAGCTAGTTTGCTGCTGTAGATAGCAAAGTTTGCACAATTTGGGCTGAGTTTTTCTGTCTGGTTCCAGTAAGTTTTGCACAAGTTTCAACAGTTTTCTGCACAGGTTTTGTACCAGTTTTGTCAACAAGAGGCTGCAATTGAGGGTAGTTATTTGTCAGCAGCCCTACAATATTAAAATCTGTAGTTTTGCGAGGTGTAGCTGGGGATAGCTACAGGTTGTTAAGGCTGTTTTGAGGTTGAAAACTTGAGACTAGTTGAACTGTAAGTTTGATCAGGTCCTGCTTGATTCACCGGCTTGGGGACAGCTTGATTTTTCAGAAGTTTCACCTGTAACTTCTGCCCAGAAGTTTGTCCAGAGAAGTTTGATAACAACTCTTGCTACTGAACTGATTTGAATTGAATTTAAGGACCTTTGTCCTGGAGTACTGAAGGTTGGAAATGACTGCAGGTTCATGAGTACCACAAAGGGCTGGATTTCTAAGCTGCTAGGAAGATCACCAACAGTCTATAAATCTGTCCAGCTGCTCTCTTTTGCAAATTGACCAATTTTACAAATATGTCCAGTTTTTGCAAATATGACCAAAATTTGAAAATGTGTCTAGTTTTGTAGTTTCTTTTCTTTTCTTTTTTCCTATTTGTAGTAAACTAAACTTTCAACTAGATTAACTTGATATTAGTTCATATTGAATTTAATTCTAGTTTCTTTGTGTGCTTTATTTTATTTCGTGCCATTTCTTTCGTGCTTTTCTCTTTATTCCCGTTGTGAATTGTTTGGCTCAAATCCGTTAGTTTTTAATTGTGATTTCTTTGGTGTCACATACATTCCATTCCGAACCGCTACTTGATTGCCTACTTGGATTTATTTGAGAACATTGGTTGTGAAGAGAATTTTTAGATACCCTTGTGTGGAAAAAGGCTTGAGTAGTGAGTTCAATTGAGCGAGGTCGCAAAAGCCTTTGACCTTTGAGTGTAAACACGAGTGTTGAGTGACATATCTATTGAGTGATACACTAAGGGAGTGAATTGTGAGGTCCTATTTTTGACTAACCAAATATCTTGCTTTAAGTTTTCTTTTGTAGGTACAAGGAGTAATAAGGGAGGTATGGATGGTTATGGCACTTCTTCTTATGAAACTAATTGTGATCCTCCAAATGTTGAAATCTTTTATGATGAAAGTGGGAGAAAGATAAATTTGAGGCATTATGTAGAGAATGTAGAAGGCTATGAATGTTGTTTGGTTGCTATAAGTACTCACTATGCGACCAATTTTATTGCTTCTTCCTTTGTTGAATGGTTGGGATTGAGTTGTATTCCAAGGGAATTGCCTTATAAATTTCGGGGTAAGTTGGTTGATAGAGGTGTGATGGTTACTATAACCAAAGGGGACTTTAAAGAAATGGTTTGGTGTGATGTATACCCTATAAAGTATTGCCATATACGATTGGGAAAGCCTTGGTTTCTTGATCATAATCTTCCTATTGATGTAGAATGGAATAGGTATGTGGTTGATATAAATGGAAGGGGGCATTCCTTCATTCCTAAACACTTTGAGGATAAGTTGTTGGCAAGGCTAGATATTGAAAGTGGAGTTTGGAGCGCAAATCAATTAGCAAGTCCCTCTCCTAGTCCAAGTGGAGATTATGATGCTTATACTATGCGAAGCCAAGTTGTGTCTTTTGATGCTTGTTACAATGCACCTTACACTTATCCACCATCCTACTACAAACACCAACTACAACCCCCAACCACATTTCAACCACCACAAGTATATCAACTACAACCTTATCAAACTTCACCACAACCTAGACCACCACTAAATTTAGCTTCACAACATATGCAAGCACCACCAAAGAGGAACAATCTCCGTCCTCCACTACCCATACCACCTCACGAGCCTCGAATGATTAACAACCCACTTTTTCAACATGATCATGAGACCACATTGACTGAGTTGGATGACATCCATTGAGTTTCTAATGGAGAATATATGAGGAAAAAATATATGTTGGTAAGAAAGGTTTTGTCTACTTCTATGGAGGAAGAAGTGGAAAATACACAAAGGCATAATATCTTTTACACTAGATGTTTGATTTTGGATAGGATGTGCACATTGGTAGTTGATAGAGCAAGTTGTGACAATTTGGTGAGTGCTACCTTAGTGAAAGAGTTAAAGTTAGAAACTATCAATCATCCTACACCTTGTAAGTTGCAATGGTTGAATGCTTGCGGCGAACTTAAAGTGAACAAAGTAGTGAAAATTCCTTTCATCATTGGGGATTACAAGGATGAAGTAATTTGTGGGGTTGTTCTATTGCATGCTTGCCATATCATCCTTGGGCGACCTTGGTTGTATGATAGAGATATTTTCCATCAAGGAAGGAAGAATCGCTATTCTCTTAAGTGGAAAGGCAAGTTGGTGACACTTGAACCCTTGGAACCAAGTCAAGTCTTGAAAGCGCAAATGAGTTTAAGAACATCCTTGAAAAATACAAAGAGAAAAAGTAAGGATGAGAGACAAAAGAAAGAGAGGAGTGAGGGAGAGAAAAGTGACAATGCTAGGTTGGAAAAAGGAGAGGAAGTATGGAGTGAAGTGAGTGAGTTGTCACAAGAAAAGAGTGAAGAGCTTAACAAGAAAATGAGAGAAAAGAAAGAGGAAAAACAAAAAGAAAGTGAGGATTTTTCTTATTCTAATGCTACTAATCTTTCTTCTTTCTCTAGTTGTTTTGTATCTTATGCAGGGACTTTTGGAGAGGAGCCAGCAAGTGACATTCAATCAACTTTGAAGAGATTGAAAGAAGATCAAATATACCTTTTCAAGAGAACTTATGGAATTCATTGAGCAAGTTCAAGGTAAAGAGAATACTTTAGAAGTGCTTCAAGGTAAAATAGCTTATCCTTCTACTCTTGATACTTTAGTTGATTGTGGTGACACTTTGAGTTTGAAAGATAGCTATGATATTGATGAGTTTGATATTTCTTTATCTTGTGATAAGAAAAATAATTGTGGCTTGCAACTAGCTAAGAGTTCTTGTGGATTATTGGATGATTCTAGTTCTTTATTTAATGACTCTTTAGCTAGTGATGATGTTGAGTCTTATGATAGTCCACCTTTATGGGATGATGCATGTGATAATTCTTTTGACTCCACTTTACCCTTGTTTGTAGAAAGTTGTGAACTTTATAAAGAAACAAGTCAAGAAGAATGTGTTGATAAATTTTTTTATTCTATTTCCATTCCTTTGGAAGAAAGATTCAATTTTTATGATGAAATGGGCAAATTTGAATGTGGTGATTTGGTTGATAGTAAAAATAAAAGTAAAGCTTTTGATGCTAGCATTAGTATTAATTGCTTTACGCATCTTATTCCTACTTTTAAAATAACATTCTCGTTAGATTTTCCTAATGCTTCTATGAGAAAAGGTAAGAATATTACTTTTGGTGGTTTGATTGATCATTGTGAGCAAAAAGAACTTAAATTTATTGATCATTTTGGGAAGGTTCAACAAGGAAAAGTTGCTAAGGGTAAGGAAAGTCTTGAAATAATAATTTGGCATATTATTTGTCAAGAGTTTTTTTTTTGCGGAAAAGTAAGAATGGTATGTACATTTGGCTTATGCTTATCTTGTGCTTATCTAAAGCGATTGAGGTAAAGATACATTACTTTGAGTATTTTGATATTCTTTGTATGATTATTCATGCTAAACTTGGCCTATCGCATAAGTTTCCATGTGAAGTTGTTGTTGGAAAGTATATGGATACTCGGGGATTAAAGTTTATTTATGACCCCGGAGTTGTTTTTTATTGTGGTAAAGTATCTTTCTTTGGATTGGAGAGTGTGATTTCTATTGCTTCTTATGACTTTGAGTGTAAACACGAGTGTTGAGTGACATATCTATTGAGTGATACACTAAGGGAGTGAATTGTGAGGTCCTATTTTTGACTAACCAAATATCTTGCTTTAAGTTTTCTTTTGTAGGTACAAGGAGTAATAAGGGAGGTATGGATGGTTATGGCACTTCTTCTTATGAAACTAATTGTGATCCTCCAAGTGTTGAAATCTTTTATGATGAAAGTGGGAGAAAGATAAATTTGAGGCATTATGTAGAGAATGTAGAAGGCTATGAAGGTTGTTTGGTTGCTATAAGTACTCACTATGCGACCAATTTTATTGCTTCTTCCTTTGTTGAATGGTTGGGATTGAGTTGTATTCCAAGGGAATTGCCTTATAAATTTCGGGGTAAGTTGGTTGATAGAGGTGTGATGGTTACTATAACCAAAGGGGACTTTAAAGAAATGGTTTGGTGTGATGTATACCCTATAAAGTATTGCCATATACGATTGGGAAAGCCTTGGTTTCTTGATCATAATCTTCCTATTGATGTAGAATGGAATAGGTATGTGGTTGATATAAATGGAAGGGGGCATTCCTTCATTCCTAAACACTTTGAGGATAAGTTGTTGGCAAGGCTAGATATTGAAAGTGGAGTTTGGAGTGCAAATCAATTAGCAAGTCCCTCTCCTAGTCCAAGTATAGATTATGATGCTTATACTATGCGAAGCCAAGTTGTGTCTTTTGATGCTTGTTACAATGCACCTTACACTTATCCACCATCCTACTACAAACACCAACTACAACCCCCAACCACATTTCAACCACCACAAGTATATCAACTACAACCTTATCAAACTTCACCACAACCTAGACCACCACTAAATTTAGCTTCACAACATATGCAAGCACCACCAAAGAGGAACAATCTCCGTCCTCCACTACCCATACCACCTCACGAGCCTCGAATGATTAACAACCCACTTTTTCAACATGATCATGAGACCACATTGACTGAGTTGGATGACATCCATTGAGTTTCTAATGGAGAATATATGAGGAAAAAATATATGTTGGTAAGAAAGGTTTTGTCTACTTCTATGGAGGAAGAAGTGGAAAATACACAAAGGCATAATATCTTTTACACTAGATGTTTGATTTTGGATAGGATGTGCACATTGGTAGTTGATAGAGCAAGTTGTGACAATTTGGTGAGTGCTACCTTAGTGAAAGAGTTAAAGTTAGAAACTATCAATCATCCTACACCTTGTAAGTTGCAATGGTTGAATGCTTGCGGCGAACTTAAAGTGAACAAAGTAGTGAAAATTCCTTTCATCATTGGGGATTACAAGGATGAAGTAATTTGTGGGGTTGTTCTATTGCATGCTTGCCATATCATCCTTGGGCGACCTTGGTTGTATGATAGAGATATTTTCCATCAAGGAAGGAAGAATCGCTATTCTCTTAAGTGGAAAGGCAAGTTGGTGACACTTGAACCCTTGGAACCAAGTCAAGTCTTGAAAGCGCAAATGAGTTTAAGAACATCCTTGAAAAATACAAAGAGAAAAAGTAAGGATGAGAGACAAAAGAAAGAGAGGAGTGAGGGAGAGAAAAGTGACAATGCTAGGTTGGAAAAAGGAGAGGAAGTATGGAGTGAAGTGAGTGAGTTGTCACAAGAAAAGAGTGAAGAGCTTAACAAGAAAATGAGAGAAAAGAAAGAGGAAAAACAAAAAGAAAGTGAGGATTTTTCTTATTCTAATGCTACTAATCTTTCTTCTTTCTCTAGTTGTTTTGTATCTTATGCAGGGACTTTTGGAGAGGAGCCAGCAAGTGACATTCAATCAACTTTGAAGAGATTGAAAGAAGATCAAATATACCTTTTCAAGAGAACTTATGGAATTCATTGAGCAAGTTCAAGGTAAAGAGAATACTTTAGAAGTGCTTCAAGGTAAAATAGCTTATCCTTCTACTCTTGATACTTTAGTTGATTGTGGTGACACTTTGAGTTTGAAAGATAGCTATGATATTGATGAGTTTGATATTTCTTTATCTTGTGATAAGAAAAATAATTGTGGCTTGCAACTAGCTAAGAGTTCTTGTGGATTATTGGATGATTCTAGTTCTTTATTTAATGACTCTTTAGCTAGTGATGATGTTGAGTCTTATGATAGTCCACCTTTATGGGATGATGCATGTGATAATTCTTTTGACTCCACTTTACCCTTGTTTGTAGAAAGTTTTGAACTTTATAAAGAAACAAGTCAAGAAGAATGTGTTGATAAATTTTTTTATTCTATTTCCATTCCTTTGGAAGAAAGATTCAATTTTTACGATGAAATGGGCAAATTTGAATGTGGTGATTTGGTTGATAGTAAAAATAAAAGTAAAGCTTTTGATGCTAGCATTAGTATTAATTGCTTTACTTATCTTATTCCTACTTTTAAAAGAACATTCTCGTTAGATTTTGCTAATGCTTCTATGAGAAAAGGTAAGAATATTACTTTTGGTGGTTTGATTGATCATTGTGAGCAAAAAGAACCTAACTTTATTGATCATTTTGGGAAGGTTCAACAAGGAAAAGATGCTAAGGGTAAGGAAAGTCTTGAAATAATAATTTGGCATATTATTTGTCAAGAGTTTTTTTTTTTTGCGGAAAAGTAAGAATGGTATGTACATTTGGCTTATGCTTATCTTGTGCTTATCTAAAGCGATTGAGGTAAAGATACATTACTTTGAGTATTTTGATATTCTTTGTATGATTATTCATGCTAAACTTGGCCTATCGCATAAGTTTCCATGTGAAGTTGTTGTTGGAAAGTATATGGATACTCGGGGATTAAAGTTTATTTATGACCCCGGAGTTGTTTTTTATTGTGGTAAAGTATCTTTCTTTGGATTGGAGAGTGTGATTTCTATTGCTTCTTATGACACTTGGTTATACCATAAAAGTGTGCACTTTGTTGAGACCTTTACAAGATTGTGGTTTTATTGGAGGCATGTGAATTTATCTTCTCTCGATTCTTCTCATGAGAATTATTTTTCTTATAGTCAAGTTTGCGTCATTTGTGTTGAAGATGTATTCTTTATAGATTATGAAACTTGGATAAATCATCAAAGTGTTAATTTTGAGTGCAAGGTTCAGAACTTCGATCTTTTAACTTGGACATTGTCACGACCCAAACCTTGCTTCGGTCGTGATGGCGCCTCTCGTGAAGACAAGGCCAGCCAACCAACCCTATTTGCCTTTTTCAAAAATAGATAACATGAATAAACAACTTTAAAGATGGTTCAATAATATTACTTAGCGGAAGTACAACCAAACACAACCCAAACTGGGGAATCACCTGTCACGAGCATCTAGATGAGTCTAAATACAACTACAAGGCCATTAATATATAGAATAGATTTTAGAATCAAAGGAAGAAATTCGGTGCCGCGAACGCTGGCGGTCACCTTGCTCAGCCACGATAGCCAAATCTTCAACCAGCTCAAAACGTATTACCAGGTGAACAAATACCTGCATCTGCACGCGAGGTGCAGGGAGTAAAGTGAGTACTCCAACTCAGTGAGTAATAAAAGTAAATAATAACTGAGCAACAAGAAATCACGTAAAGCAACCAACATGCTGTATAGAAGCCGGGTACAATTTTTCTGACAAAACAGTGAAATCTGTGAAATCTTTAGAAATACCTTGGCCCAGTTCAAATTTCTTTGGAAAATGATCTTTTCAATAACTACGAAAACGATTTTAAAACGGTTAGTGCTGATAAGCATAGAAAATCAGCCCCTCGGGCACAAATACCACAGTAAAACAGGTAAAGGCATATAAATATGCAAGATGAGCACATAAAAGTTCGCCCCTCGGGCTCAATATAAATTGCTCAGAAAAGTATCAGCCCCTCGGGCTCAGTATCACATCACTCAAACAGTATCTGCCCCTCGGGCTCAGTATCACATCACATAGGTACCCGCACTCACTGGGGGTGTACAGACTCCGGGAGGGGCCCCTTACAGCCGAAGCGCTATATCAAGCCACCTCGTGGCATATAAACAAGGCCTGAAAGTCTTCTCACATCACACTCGATGCCTGAAAGCCTCCTTACATAACACTCGAGGCCAGAAATCCTCCTCACATATCACTCGAGGCCTGAAAGCCTCCGCACATATCACTCGAGGCCTGAAAGCCTCCTCACATATCACTCGAGGCCTGAAAGCCTCCTCACATATCACTCGAGGCCTGAAAGCCTCCTCACCTCACGCTCAAGGCCTGAAAGACTCACTCAGTCCAGAAAATATCATAAGCCCCTCGGGCATTAATAAAATAGTAGTGCTCAGCCCAAACAACAATGGAAATATCATTTAAGTCTCAAAGTTCAATTAAAACGGTTGAGTTGCAAAACAGTATAATCAATAGGACTGAGTTCAAGTAATATATCAAATAGTGAGGAAAGATTGATAAAAATCCCCATGGGGTTCAAATAATTGGCACAAGCCCAAATATGGCAATCAGCCCAAATCATGATAATAACAAATATGTTCTAGTCAAATACACGGTAAAATCATAAATCGGGACGGACCAAGTCACAATCCCCAACGGTGCTCTACACCACGCTCGCTATCTGGCGTGTAAGTCACCTCAATATAGCACTACAGTGTGCAATTCGGGGTTTCAAACACTCATGATATCATTTACAATCATTACTCACCTCGAACCGGTGAAATCTCTAGCTCCCGATGCCTTTGCCCTTCAAATCGGCCTCCATGCGCGTCGAATCTATCCAAAATCATAGCGAATTCACCACAATAGGCTAAGGGAACATAACCCAATCGAAAAGAATCGAAAAACATAAAAAATCACAAAATTTACAAAACTCGAGCCCCGGGCCCGCTTCTCAAAAATCAGAAAATTTAACATCAACAGATTCCTTGTCTCGCCACGAGTCTATACATATCAAAATTACCAAAATCGGAGTCCATTTGGCCCTTCAAATTCCACTTTGAAATACCAAATTCCCAAGCCCTAGATTACCCTCTTTTGATGAATTTCCACAAATTTCAATGTAAATTCTACCATTAATTCATGTATTTAGGTCAAGAGACTCGCCTCTAATCACACCTAGTCGAAATCCCCTTTAATTTCCGTCCAAAAGCTCTCAAAGTTGCTAAAAAATTGTGGAAAATGGACTTAAGCTCGCGGAACAAAATGAGCTTTAAAACCCTTCTGACAACAGCGATTTTCGCATCTGCAGTTCCATTACCGCATTTGCGGCAACCGCATTTGCGGCAACCGCTTCTGCGGATTTTCATTAAACCAACGACCGCTTCTGCGGTCTCCTATCCGCATATGCGGACCCCGCTTCTGCGAATATTTGTCCGCTTCTGCGGAAGCACCAAGGCCTCACCTTTTCGCACCTACGACGCCGCAGATGCGGATTCTTCCATCCAAGCCAATGACCGCACCTGCGATCTTTCTTCCGCACCTGCGCAACCACATATGCGGTTCCTTTTCCGTAGATGCGGAAATACCAGATACCAGATATACAGCAATCTTACCAAGTCCAAAATCATCCTGATGGCCATCCGAAATCACGCCGAGGCCCCCGGGACCTCAACCAAAAGTGCCAACCCATCCTAAAACATCATTCAAATTTGCTCCAACCATCAAAACACCACAAATAACACCAAAACCATCAAATTACATCTGATTCAAGCCTAAGTTCTTCTAAAACTTCCGAAACACGCATTCGATCAAAAATCCAACCAAACGACGTCCGAATGACCTGAAATTTTGCACACACATCACAAATCACTTAACGAAGCTACTGCAACTCTTGGAATTCTTTTCCGACCCTCGCATCAAAATCTCACCTATCAACGGGAATTCGCCGAAATACTAACTTTGCCAATTCAAGCCTAATTCTACACCGGACCTCCAAAATCAATTCCGATCACACTCCGAAGTCCCAAATTATCCCCCGAAGCTAACCGAATCACCGTAAATAACATCCGAGCCCTATAACTCGTAAGTCAATCTCCGGTTGACTTTTCCAAACCAAGCCTTCCTTAAAGAGACTAACTGTCTCATTTTCTACCAAAACCAATCCAAATCAACTCTAACACACCAATTACTGATAATGAAACATGAAGACGCATAAAATGGGGGAAACGGGGCGGTAAATCCTGAGACAATGGGTCGGGTCATCACATCCTCCCCAACTTAAACAAACGCTCGTCCTCGAGCGTACCCAGAGTTGTCCTAGAAGCCAACCAATAGCTTAATGACCTTACCAAGCATATACCCGGGGGTGATCCCACGTCACCCTATCTCGCATAGGTTCGCCAACACAACATAGCTGAAATTCCACAATCCATCTAGTCCATAAACCATAGAACCACATTGCACTTTTCGAAATCATACACAAGATCAGATCCTCACATCTATACATCAGAATAATCCCGAACCAGCTGTAATAGGTCATACCTGCAACCTCGGGTGCAATCACGTAATATACCACATAACCCAAACACTCAAAACGATAACTTCTATTCACAGCAGCTGCACACAACACCCGCATACCGATAGAAAACCTCTTATCAACTAAGGTCTTATTGCACATTTTCACATACTGTCAATGATAAAGTAACACGCAATAAATCATCACCATTTCTCAGATCGACCATTCATGAAGCCACTTCCCTTTTGACTAATACCACAGCAGATTCCGAGCCGAACCTCGATATTATTCTCCCAACAAGCTGAAATCAAATCTGTTTGTATTCATTAGTGAACCCAACGATCACCTCGAATCCAACACACCACTTCGGTGATATGACACCTCAATACAAGCCTAAGTCACAACTTGCATAATACACGCACCAATAAGAAACGATCTGGATATACTCAAATCATGAAAAATAACTCAAATGAAAGAGTTGTACCTCAAGCTCATCAATACCATCACCACACAAGACCCCGTCTCACATTATAGAAATAGAACACATGACTCCACTCTGAAAGGTCGTATCTCCGCGTAGCCTCGCTACAAATGCGCGATCCTATCCAAACACTGTTACACCTAAAACACCTCAAGTCAGTATGCTCAAAATCGACAGCCACACACAATTTGATGTCTGGATCCAAAGAAAATCATTACACTCATAGCGACACAAATAACATACGCCACGTAACCCGATAGGGCATAACCGATACGCCATTCTCTAAGCAACGCTCAATTACTCTTTCCGCTCGAATTCCACTAAGAGACCCCAATTGAAATGCACTATATGTGCCTATAACCAATAAATCATAGCATCTCGGAACACAAAAAAGGTACTCACAGATCTCTCCCCAGATCACTGATAAACTCAACAACGGTCGAGTCAATACCTCCCTCAGCAATGCCATTCGGAGCCAACCAAGCCGACTCAAGATAGAACGCTCATCATAAGAGCCCAAATAAGGGAGACAAAATCCTTCACAACCGCCCGCTGGGTCTTCAAAATATAAAAATCCCAATAGGACATAATCCGTCGAACATCGTCACTAAGTCCGTGGTACTCCCGACATAGCCATCAGCGCCATCTCACCGCAATATCCCAGAATAACATAACACGGGAACACCCCAATATCATATCTAAAATCTAGCATACCCAGCAAAGAATGATCCACTCGCCCTCCAAATCTCGGCAGTCACTAGACAATGCTGATACACACGATCTAGAATCGTAACATAGCTTGAATATGAAAACTCCCGGTCTCCAATTCCGTGTAGCACATAGGTCACCCTACCTGATCCCAAATTCCGCCATCCGAATACATATCACGCCTTAGGTATCCATTCATTCCACGATAAATACTCTAAGATTTTCCTGTGCCACCAAGCAAACCCGAATACCACCAGTTGATCCAATAAGAAAATGCCGTAATATTACCGAAGTATCATCAGTTTAATCACATTACCCTTTTTCGAGACAAATACTCTCGTCAAATCACTTCTAATTGGCAGTACCTTTTTCCTTGATTATCTAAGGCTACCCGTTGCCTAAGAGTTTTATGAACTTCCTTTCGGAATTGAATTGTAACCTAGCACATGCTAGTCTCGGTCCTCTACAACGTGCCACATATACCATACCATCCAAGGATAACATGAAAACTTTTATCTCTCTTCCAAGCCACAGAAATCTACTCACTCAACTAGTCAAGAACTTCCACTGATCCCATCTAGAAGAAAAAAATATCATTACACATTGCATGTCTCTCATGCCCATAGAAAATATATATCTCCAAACCGCGGTAGAAACTATCAAGAACTCTCCGATTTCCCTTTGCACAAATCAGACCTGCCAGGGCAGAATCCTTCTAACTCGACCAAGCTAAGCAAGCCATCAACTCCAAGAGCATTGTTGAAAAGTACTTGCAAGGGCTCATTACTTCGAATACATACAAGGAATTAATCATATCCTTACCATACCGATTCGGTCTACTATCAAGCTATTCCATCTATCTAATTTCCCTCCTGATTCATCATCAACTTGATATTCCCTCTTGCTGTGGCACCACAATGCCTCAACCCGGGATTACCACCCAAGACCCAAGCACAAGACCACACAGTCTAAGGCCAATAGGCCACTGAATACTCTCTCAAATGTTCCCAGAAATACCGCATTCCAGAATACTTTACTCTAAAGAACTTCATGCGAATCTAAATTCGTTACCTTTACTTTCCTGATACTGATGCATAGAATCCCATAATTAACATAGTAATACCACAAATCTGAACCTCTTCCGATGAAAACACAGTTTCTAACCACACATGCAACTTTAAGATAACCGGTTGTTCCCAGTAGACTCTTAAACACATTAGAACCATTTTCGAAAGTCATTCTCTCTTATTCAAACTGCAAATCACCTGACCTGACAGACAGAACCACCCGTGCCTCATTGGCACTCTGATACAGCGAAATGATATCTTCATCCCAATACAACCAAGCAACTTTCTGCTCTATACGCCGAGCATCCTTTGCCAATAACACTCTAGACATTCCATGATTCTCATACTCTATAAAGCGTAATATGACCTCTGTCACAATTTTTGCTTTACTCGTGCCATCCCCGGCTCAACTTACGCGACCAGAACTGATTCGCCAGCATGCCTCAAACCGGAACCAACATAGCACATAGCCGTGCAATCAGCTAATCCACAACAACCTCCCTAACTTGGCTCGAATCCACATATCAGGACACACTCAATAACCCATAACACTTTTACTCTAATGAAGCCGCAATACTATAGTGAGATTAAACTCAAATCATTTACAAGTTTGTGAAAACACAGATCATCTAGTACTGTAATCCTCTACAAATCTCGCATTCATCCCTATATTAGTTGAGTCCACTCTCTTAAGCAACCCGAATTTTCAGATTTCAACACGTACTTTTCAATTACACATGAGATCTTTTAACATACACCTAAGGATCATGTCGCTTAAGAACACTCCACAAGAGATAACCCACCTGCTTTGCCGCAATTTGGTATTTCTCCATACCTTCCACCATCATACACATTACACAGTCATTTAGTCTTCCTGGGTCTGAACTCATACTGCCACATGTAATGCACTTCACTCCCTAACTATGAGACACGAAAATATTCTTCACGCACCCATACTCGGGCTACACATCAAATTACGATAGGAAACGAACACTTAACAGTTCATCTATTACCCAACATAGTTCTTCATCACTACCAAGTCATATAGATACATCTCGTAGTACTAACATACTATCACATGGATATCCAACCGCCATTCCGGCTAATAGGGACAATACCGAACATATAAGTTCAAAGCACTTGCTCACACAATCAGCACGTCGGTGCTCAAGCCATATGCAAGATCCGGCCTCAAGTCCTCCAGACTGGGCCAACATCAAACTCACAGAGATCACATCTCGCCCCTTGATCGGGGAATCACAAGCCATCAAGGCATATCTAGTACTAAGTGCTCGTGCGCTCTTACAAACGCATGGAAGGAATGTCAAGAGTTTCTTTTCAAGCTGAATCAAGGACGCACGATAAGAATTCAAGAAGGTGAAGTTTTCTTAAAGGTTCCGTAGCCTCTCGAGGATAAATGCAACCGTCTTCGTGCCGATCCACGAGACTCTACTAAACCTATTCATGACTCGCGAGACCTAGTTACATAGGCTCTGATACCAACTTGTCACGACCCAAACCCCGCTCCAGTCGTGATGGTGCCTCTCGTGAAGATAAGGCCAGCCAACCAACCCTATTTGCCTTTTTCAAAAATAGATAACATGAATAAACAACTTTAAAGATGATTCAATAATATTACTTAGCGGAAGTACAACCAAACACAGCCTAAACCGGGGTGTCACCAGTCACGAGCATCTAGAGAAGTCTAAATACAATTACAAGGCCATTAATATACATAATAGAATTTAGAATCAAAGGAAGAAATCCGGTGCCGCGAACGCTGGCGGTCACCTTGCTCAGCCACGATAGCCAAATCTTCAACCAGCTCAAAACCCGCTACCGGGTAAACAAATACCTGCATCTGCACACGAGGTGCAGGGAGTAAAGTGAGTACTCCAACTCAGTGAGTAATAAAATTAAATAATAACAGAGCAGCAAGAAATCACGTAAAGCAATCAACATGCTGTATAGAAGCCGGGTACAATTTTACTGAGAAAACAGTGAAATATGTGAAATCTTTAGAAATACCTTGGGTCAGTTCAAATTTCTTTTGAAAATGATCTTTTAAATAATTATGAAAACAATTTCAAAACGGTTAGTGTTGATAAGCACAGAAAATTCTCCACTCTGGCAAAATACCACAGTAAAACAGGTAAAGGCAAATAAATATGCAAGATGAGCACATAAAAGTTCGCCCCTCGGGCACATCTCAAAACAGTACCAGCCCCTCGGACTCAATATCAATCGCTCAGAACACTATCAACCCCTCGGGCTCAGTATTAGATCACTCAAATAGTATTAGCCCCTCGGGCTCAGTATCACATCACATGGGTACCCGCGCTCACTGGGGGTGTACAGACTCCGGGAAGGGCCCCTTACGGCCCAAGCACAATATCAAGCCAACTCGTGGCATATAACCAAGGCCTGAAAGCCTTCTCACATCACACTCGAGGCCTGAAAGCCTCCTCACATAAAACTCGAGGCCTGAAAGCCTCCTCACATATCACTCGAGGACTGAAAGCCTCCTCACATATCACTCGAGACCTGAAAGCCTCCTCACATATCACTCGAGGTCTGAAAGCCTCCTCACATATCACTCGTGGCCTGAAAGCCTCCTCATATATCACCTGAGGCCTGAAAGCCTCCTCACCTCACGCTCAAGGCCTGAAAGCCTCACTCAGTCCAGAAAATATCATAAGCCCCTCGGGCATCATTGAAATAGTAGTGCTCAGCCCAAACAACAGTGGAAATATCATTTAACTCTCAAAGTTCAATTAAAACGGCTGAGTTGTAAAACAGTATAACTTACTGGACTGAGTTCAAGTAGTATATCAAATAGTGAGGAAAGAGTGATAAAAATCCCCGTAGGGTTCAAATAATTGGCACAAGCCCAAATATGGCAATCAGACCAAATCATGATAATAACAAATATGTTCCAGTCAAATACACAGTAAAATCATAAATCGGGACGGACCAAGTCACAATCCCCAACGGTGCTCTACCCCACGCCCGCTATCCGGCGTGTAAGTCACCTCAATATAGCACTACGGTGTGCAATTCGGGGTTTCAAACCCCCAGGATATTATTTACAATCATTACTCACCTCGAACCGGTGAAATCTCTAGGTCGCGATACTTTTTCCCTTCAAATCGGCCTCCATGCGCGTCGAATCTATCCAAAATTAGAGCGAATACATCACAATAGGCTAAGGGAACATAACCCAATCGAAAAGAATTGAAAATATCAAAAATCACAAAATTTACAAAACTCGAGCCCCGGTCCCACTTCTCGAAAATTAAAAAAATTAACACGCGCGTCGAATCTATCAAAAATCAGAGCGAATACATCACAATAGGCTAAGGGAACATAATCAATCGAAAATATCAAAAATCACGGAATTTACAAAACTCGAGCCCCGGTCCCACTTCTCGAAAATAAAAAAATTTAACATCAACAGATTTCTTATCTCGCCACGAGTCTATACATATCAAAATTACCAAAATTGGAGTACATTTGACCCCTCAAATTCCATTTTGAAATACCAAATTCCCAAGCCCTAGCTTTACCCTCTTTTGATGAATTTAAACAAATTTCAATGTAAATTCTACCATTAATTCATGTATTTAGGTCAAGAAAATCACCTCCAATCACACCTAGTCGAAATCCCCTTCAATTTCGGTCCAAAAGCCCTCAAGGTTGCTCAAAAATGGTGGAAAATGGACTTAAGCTCGCGGAACAAAATGAGCTTTAAAACCCTTCTAAGAATAGTGAGTTTCGCATCTGCGGTTCCATTACCGCATTTGCGGCTACCGCTTCTGCGGTTATAATTCCGCTTCTGCGGATTTTCATTAAACCAACGACCGCTTCTGCGGTCCCTTATACGCATATGCGGACCCCGCTTCTGCGGATATTTGTCCGCTTCTACGAAAGCACCAAGGCCTCACCTTTTCGCACCTACAACTATTCTACCACATTTGCGGCCTCGCAAATGCGGCTCCCTTTCCGCATCTACGGATTCTTCCATCCAAGCCAATGATCGCACCTGCGATCTTTTTTCCGCACCTGCGCAACCGCATATGCGGTTCCTTTTTTGCTGATGCGGAAATACTAAATACCAGATATATAGCAATCTTACCAAGTCCAAAATCATCCGGATGGCCATCCGAAATCACCCTGAGGCCCCCGAGACCTCAACCAAAAGTGCCAGCCCATCCTAAAACATCATTCAAACTTACTCCAATCATCAAAACACCACAAATAACACCAAAACCATCAAATTACATTGGATTCAAGCCTAAGTTCTTCTAAAACTGCCGAAACACGCATTCGATCAAAAACCCAACCAAACGACGTCCGAATGATCTGAAATTTTGCACACACATCAAAAATCACCTAACAAAGCTACTGTAACTCTCGAAATTCCATTCCGACCCTCGGATCAAAATCTCACCTATCAACCGGAATTCGTCGAAATACTAACTTTGCCCATTCAAGCCTAATTCTACACCGGACCTCCAAAATCAATTCCGATCACACTCCTAAGTCCCAAATCATCCCCCGAAGCTAAATGAATCACTGGAAATCACATCCGAGCCCTATAACTCATAAGTCAACCTACGGTTGACTTTTCCAAACCAAGCCTTCCTTAAAGAGACTAAGTGTCTCATTTTCTAACAAAATCAATCCAAATCAACTCTAACACACAAATTACTGATAATGAAATATGAAGAAGCATAAAATGGGGGAAACAGGGCGGTAACTTCTGAGACGACGGGTCGGGTCGTCACAGACATACCATGCTTTGACTGGGATTCGCTTAGTACTTATGTTTGCCCCTTTCTTGGTTTTGCAAGGTCTAAATTCGAGGAGGAATTTCTTTCAAGGGGGGAGGATGATACAAGCCGGATGAGCATGCTTAATGAGGATGATTTCCTAGTCAACATCATAGCATTGGAGTGCTTTAAAGGAGTCAAGATCAAGAAGGCCATATTGGCAATTTAGTTATTTAGCCTATCTTATAATTTGGGTCTACTTAGCTTCCTTAATGGCCTAAGAGTATTTTAGTCATCTAGCCTAAATAACACTCTAGTATAAATAGTCCATTCCTCTCATTTTGAAAGGGGGCTTTTGATGATAGATTGATAAACAAAGACCAAACCTTGAGAGGTTTAGGGTATCTTTTATTTCTCTTTATTTACCATGTTTTTAGATTATCTATGTTAAGTTTATCATGTATGAGTTCATGTTCATACTATATGATTATCTTTTGTATTTGAATGTTAATTCATTGTTCTAGTTGATATATCTTCTAGGGGCTTTCGATTGCATTCTTTACTTAGCTTAATCAGTGTTTCTTATTAGTGTTCTTCCTCGATTGGTGTTTATCATAGTAAATTCAAGGGGTCTAACTAACATAGTTAGGTTCTTGTATTTCTCTATTTTAAAGTCTAATCTTCTATCTTTTTGATTCCGTACATTTTTGCATTATCTGTATTTTTGATACGATTCCGTATCATGAGACCTGTTCATAGCTTATTAAATGCAGGACTTAAGCCATTTAACTCATTTTCTTTCAAATCTTGGGATATTTTTGGAGCTCTTGGAAGAGGGTTTTCACCTAACACTTTGAGATAAGTAATTTCTACACAACATAATTTAAATACATAGATTTTGGGTAGATTAATATATAAAAATTAGTGAAATCAAGGGTTTAGATGAAAACCTATGTTTTTGATAAAAATGAGATTTAACCATGAAATTGGTTATGGAATTTAGAGAAAATTATATATTTGAGTTCATGGGGTTATGGGTAATAACTTTCTTTGAAAATTTTCGGAATTAGGACACGTGGTCACTACTTCTTCGAGGTTAGACTAGATACTTACTGGGTACATGTTGTGTATGTACTCACGCAATACTTTTGTACTTAATGTGCATGATCTGAGGCAGGTGCATCTAGATATCAGTCTGGCGTGCACGCTTGATTACCACTTCGAGGCTTCACGGTGAGCTGCCTTCTGAGCCCGATATGCAGCAGCCGAAGTCTCTCTTTTGATTGTATTTTCTATCAATTTCTTTTCGGACAGTAGACTACCATTTTTTTATATATCCTACTAGATGCTCATACACTTGTGACACCAATCTTGGCATACATTAGTAGACTTGTGGTTTGCCGAGGAAAATATTTTTGTACAAGAAACAGGGAGACAACCTGAACAAAAGCTTTGATTGGCACGATTAAGAGTATAAGTTTCACTAAACCTGTGTGTCTAATCACAAAATAAAAGATTATCTATGAAGATCTTTAGGATTCTAAAAGCATCTGCATATGCTGTCTTGATTTGTTGTGCTAATTGCACTTTAGATTTTGTCGTACTATTAATTTCGTTATTCTTCTCTATCTTTTAAATACAATGAATTAAAATTTTGTTGTTGATGTTGTTTTCAATAGTTCCTAATTTGTATTTTGTTTTGGTAAAGTTTCTATCGCATTAGGTAATCCGAATTATTGAAATTAAATTAATATTGAGTTTCATCAAGTGTTTTCTATTTAATGAACTTTTTACATTAGGTCACTACTAAAAATCACCCGTTTCCCAATGCAAATTACCGACGGACATCCGTCGGTAACAAGGCTTTACCGACGGAAGTCCGTCGGTAAGTGGTTGGTAGGTAAATCCTTCCTGGGTAAAATATAGCGACAGAATCCGCCGGTAACTTACCGATGGACCCCATCGGAAAGCCATCGATACATTTTTTACAGTAGTTGGTCAAATATATTTACTTATCCGTCGGTATATTATAAAACAATATAATACTAGTAATATCACTACAATAAAAATGTGAATTACTTGGGGATTTTCCTAGAGATTATACTGGAAAATTCGCAGGCAATTTAGTTTCCTGCGGATTTTCCTAACAAAAAGAATCCGATGGCAAAACCTTCGTAGGTAATTATTACATGCGAAAATTAAAATCCCCAGGTACCTGGGAATTTTTAATCTGCATGTAAGTTACTTGCGGATTTTTTCGCACCTAATAATAAAAATTCGCAAGAAAATTTTATTTAAAGTTCGTGAAGAAAAAGAAAATTTCTTGCGGATTTTCCGCAAATAATTTCCCATGAAAAGTTTCAACGAATTTTTGGCAAAATTTTCTGAAAAAGAGATTCATTATTTCATTTATTCCATATCAAATTTTTTGTTACTACAATATTTCCTGGATTAGGTTAACACCAATATTCTTTTCATTACTTCTCAATTATTAAATTCTATAATCGTCTTGTAATTTCAATATGTCGGATTTAAACAACCACTATTATATTTTTCTCTCTCAATCAAACCCACCCTACAGAAGATATCATGGCCCCGTCATTCCCAAAATCCACAAACTCAATTGTCCGTGTTTCAATGCCGTAAGATCCACCGCTCTAGCCGGCATTAAACTGCCTGCTATAAAGGATGAAATAGTATTTTCTTTACCCGATGTGGTAAAAAAAAGAGACTAAATTGCCAGCAGCCATATCTCTTCCAAAATCAGGATGTAAAATTATTCTTTTCTGTATCTTTTTTTTTTTTTTTGTTTGAAGGAAGATACAGTAAGAATTAATTTTTCAAGTATAAGAAAAATGAATCAAATTAAGATAATTTTTAATAATTAACAGTTCATATCATGTGGAACTTTTTCTTTCTAGGAACACAGTTTTGGACCTTAGAGGTTTTATATAAGAAAAAATGGATAATGGTATATTCATATACCTTAAATAACACATTAAATTTTTTGTGTAAAAATTTCTTTAAACAAGAAGTAAACACACTTTACATGTGTAACACCCCATAAATTTGAATCAGTTGTGGATGCATTAAATGAGTATTCATGTGATGGTTATCAATTGGTTGTTTTAATAAGTGTACGAGACAAATCATAAGTGATTTGGGTTCCAAGGAGAGGCCTAAGTCTAAGCCAAGTTGGAAATTACATGATAGACTAAAAGTTCCAAATGAGTACGCACAAGACCTCACTTAGGACGATCATATCTACCAGAATATTAAGAGTTGTGTGATGCACAATCTATCAAATTAAAGCTCTTAGAGTATAGTTTCCAACGCATCAAACCACTCGTCATTTGGACATTCCTACAATAAGTTATGACCAAATTTCTAAAGACATACCATCCAGTTATTTTGGCGGACAGAGAAGCGAGCTCGCTTCGCCAAAGTAGACGCGAATTTTTGTCTTCCCTTGAATGCAATGGACAGCCAAGCGAGGACACTTCGCTAGAGTAGACGCACCCCAGTCCCAGCTCTCTTAAGCCAATTTCAGGGTTCATTTTTCCCTAGTTCTTTTGGGCGAATTTTGGGGTCTTCTTCCACCCTCTCAAGACCTCCAACCCCTCCCATCTTCAAGGTAAGAAATCTCCATTAACTTGGTGTGAAATTTCATCATTCTTACACTAGTATTGATGAAATCTACTCATAAAACACATAGATCTTCAAGAAATTTCTTCAAGAACTCAAAGGAGGGTTTTGTAAGAATTCTTCAAAAAGGTAATCCTACACCCTTAGACTTACATGTATGAATTTATTATGGGTATATGAGTGTGAATTAAGTATTGGGACTCTTGGTGTGGTGATTAGAAGTCATAAGTTCCTAATATAAATACATAATTATTGTATAGATTTGAAGGTATTTATTTAATGAAACTTTATTAGTTAAGGGTGTTGTTTACCTTATGGGTGATAAATAATAATATTGATTATAATCAATTGAGACTTTAGAATTTATCCAAGAGCAAGAGAATTGGTTATTGGGTGTAGAAACACCATTAATAGAGATTATGAAGCTTTATACTCACCAAGTGTATGATAAGATGCCTAAGTGACAAAAATATGGATATTGTTGCTAATTTAGAATCCCTTTGAATTGTATTGATATAGATTAAAGTTGAAAAGATTGGCGAATGTCGTATTATGCTCAAGAGAAGGAAGTTAAGGTATGTAAGGCTAACTCTCTATGTTTGGAAATTTTAATGATTCTCCCTACATTACGTTTCTTTTAAGACGTATCAATTACTTCAGAAATATAGTTAAGCCTAGTTCCTTGAATAGTTGTAGAACTTCTATTCACTAGCTTCATAATTCGTTCATGACTTTCATTCTGAACGTTGTAAGCTTAGTTCGTATTCAATATAGACTTGGGCTTGATGTCCCTAAGTCTCAGTATAGCTTACTCAACATGTCATACCGTTGAAATTTCAGTATTCATAATCAGTTCAAGAATACATGTCTTAGTTTAGTCCCATTCAGTATGTCAGTATTATGTAATCCAGTATGATCCAGTATTCGAATATCGTGTAACTCAATGTGATTCAGTATTTCACTATCATGTATTGCAGTATGATTCTCAGTCTCTGATTTTAAATTCTTGAATGTGGAACACCTGTATTTGGGCTTGAGGCCGCAGTTTATGCTTTATGCATGTTTGGGCCTGAGGCTGCAGTTTATGCTTTATGCATTTTGGACCCGAGGTCGTAGTTATATTTACGTATACTTGGGCCCGAGGCCGCAGTTTGTGCACATATATATATATATATATATATATATATATATATATATATTT
>MU675602.1:69248-99223 GCA_026770625.1 Nicotiana glauca
AGATAAACAGGTTGTTCATCATTCAGAAGAGGGAGTATTCATATCCTTACTTCCTTTCAGTTCAATTATTAGTTACCGTTCAGTTATCAGCTATCATATCAATTACTAGTTATCAGTTATCAGCTATCAGTTATCAGTTCAGTTATCAGTTATCTTTTCAGTTAGCAGTTCTCACTTCAATTTCAGTTTCAACAGTTATCATTTCAGTTATCAACTTAGTTTCAGTTTTAGCATTTATAATTCTTTCTTTCAGTTGCTTAACATACCATTACAATTCAAATGTACTGACGTCCCTTTTGCCCGGGGCCTGTATCTCACAATGCAGGTAATGATTTACTGGTCGACGATGCAGAGCACTAGGATTCTCGTACCAGCTATTTGGTGATCCCCAGTTCTTTCAAGGCATTAACATTACTTTATAGCCTTTCAGTATTTACAGATAGTTAGTGTTTTCAGTACTTCAATAGAGGCTTCATAGACTAGAGTAACATTTAGACAGAGTCTCAAATTTTCATGTTAAGCCATGTTGGCTGCAAATATGTTTCAAAATTATACTAGTATTTCCGCACTTTGATTTATATTATCCAAACTTTCAGCATATCAGCATGTGTTAATTTATCTTCCATATTTAGGATGTTATGATATCACATGTTGATTCAGCCAGCCAGTTGGTTCGCTCGGTCATATGTAGTCATATGACGACTGACCGGTCGTCTTAAAAATTTACATCCCGATCCCCTATTAACTGCTTTCCCCAAGTCTATTTATGCTAATTTGAATTGCCGGGATGTTCGATTTGAATTTCGGAGAGTTTTGGGATACTTAGTCCCTAAATGAGAGCTTAAGTATTGGAAAGTTGTCCGTAGTTGGAACACTATGAAGACGGCCTCGGAATGGAAATCCAATGGTTCCGTTAGCTCCATTAGGTGATTTTGGGGTTGGGAGCGTGTTCGGAATGTGTTTTGGAGGTCCGTAGCTGATTTAGGCTTGAAATGCCGAAGTTTTAGTTTTCGAAGTTTCCGGTCCAATAGTGAGATTTTGATCCGAGGGTCGGAATGAAATTCCAAAAGTTGCAATAGCTCCGTCATTTCATTTCGGATGTGTGTGTAAAATTTCAAGTTATTCGGACGAGTTTTGGTTAGATTTTTTATCGAAAGCGTGTTATGATAGAATTTGAAGTTCTTTGGCTCAAATCCTTGATTTAATCATGTTTCCGACGTTGTTTTAGGTGATTTAAGGGTTGGTACAAGTTTGAATAGGATATTAAGTGTTGTTGGTGCTTTTGGTTGAGATCCCGGGGGCCTCGGGATGATTTCGGATGGTTGACGGAAGGATTTTGGAAGTTGGGAGATATCATATTTTTGCAGCTTCTAGTATTTTTGCATCTGCGGATTGGGAACCGCAAATGCGGTACCGTAGATGCGGCGTGTAGAACCACAAAAGCAGATTTAGTCCGGGTCATCAGTTTCCGCAGATGCGGTGGGAATTCCACAGAAGCGAGTCCGCATCTGCGAGATTAGGACCGCAGAAGCAGAGTTTTGGCTCTTTAATGAAACTGCAGAAGCAGCATATATACCGCAGAAGCGGTAATGGTCTGCAAAAGCAGAACATGGCAACTTAAGGGAAAGCCGCAGACGCGGCTCATGGTCCGTAGAAGCAGGACCGCAGGTGCGGTCCCTTGACCGCAGAAGCGGTAACCACTAGTGTGAAATATGAGATTCGAGGGTTTAGTTTCAAAAGTTGGAAAATCAAATTAGAGTTCGGGAGAGGGCGATTTTGAGAGAGTTTTGAAGAGGAGATTATTGGGTAACGTTTCTTTAACCCTTTCTAGCTATATTCCATCAATCTTTAGTTAATTTCACTATTTAATTTCGAAATTTTGGTAGAAATTGGGGAAAAAGTTCTTAGACCTTTAATTGAGGATTTGAGAGGTCATTTAGACTCCGATTTCAGTGTTCTTGTTATGTTAGACTCGTGAGAGTACGAGGGTTCTGAAAATGTTAATTTTATCCGATTTCGAGACGTTGGCATGAGGGGCGTTTTGGTTATTTTACCTCATTTCGCGCCTTAGCTTTAAATTAAATAGTATAATCAGTTTCTTGAGATGCTATTTACGATATGTAATTGTATTGAATAGATTTGGGCCATTTGGAGTCGGATACTCATGGCAAAGACATGGTTTCTAGTTGATTTTTGTGCCGGTTCAAGTTAAGTGACTTGTCTAACCTTGTGTAGGGGACCATTCCCCATAGGACATGATATTTGATATTTGAATGGCTCGTACGTGAGGTGACGAGTGCGTAATTGAGCTAATTGCTGATGAATCTATTTTTACTTGAAGTATTTCAATTGAGGTTTTTCTTGCTTATCTGTTTATCATAATTGTAAGCACTTCCTGTGTTAGCTTAGAGAAACATGTTTAGTTGACTTACTTGCCTATTTTCTTAAACTGTCTTGTTTGTACTCCGTGAAGCATGTTAGGCTAGAATTTACTATTAAGTGTTCCAAGTTTAGTATTTTTCTTGTTTGTTTGAGCTGATATTGTATATTTTAAATTTGGGGCTACGGGACGGCACCCCGGGAGATCCCCTGTACGTGATATGTTCTGGACTGAAAGTGCGGGATACCAAGAGATCCCTGGCACATGTATATGTGTGTGTATATATATATATATATATATATATATATATATATAGAGCTATTGAGGATACCAAGAGATCCCCGAATTTCTATTGAGGATACCAAGAGATCCTCGGGATACCAAGAGATCCCCGAATTGCTATTGAGGATACAAAGAGATCCTCGGTATACCAAGAGATACTAAAATTGATATTGAGGATACCAAGAGACCCTCAGTATAGCAAGAGATCCCTCGGTTATACGGTGAGGATACCAAGAGATCCCCGGTTATCATTCCTGTTGTGAGCAGCATTTCCTTGTATTATCTTGTTTCTGCTTTCTATTACTGTATTCCTTAATTATCCTGTTTAGATCCTCATTGTAAACTTTATCTATAGTGTTTTTCTTATCCTATCATTTATATTGTTTCATCTCAGTAGCGCCCTGACGTTCCTCGTCACTACCCAACCGAGGTTAGGCTTGGCACTTACTGAGTACCGCTGTGGTGTACTCATGCCCTTTCTACGCATGTTTTTCATGTACAAATCTAGGTAGCTCTGCCCAGGCATATCATCCTCGAGGCGGAGATTTCTAGCAGAGATTTCGAGTTACATTTGTCGCGTCCGCAGACCTAGAGTCTCTTTCTTATTCTAGATTTAGTAGTTAGCTTTTCCTTTTCATACTGCTCGTTTTAGACATTCTGGAGTTAGAGCTATGTATTTACTTTCCGTTAGCCTGTGTTCCCATGAGTTTTCGGGTTTTGGGGTAATATTGTAAACTTTTGCAGTATTGAGTTGTATATGCCGAGTGGCAATTATATACAATTTTCTTTAGTTTTCAGTTTTAATTAATTATTCCGCAAGCTATGTTGTTCTCCGCATTGTTAGGCTTACCTAGTTATAAGGACTAGGTGCCATCACGATATGTTCACGGAGGGAAATTTGGGTCGTGACAAGTTGGTATTAGAGCTCTAGGTTCATAGGAGTCACAGAACACAGGCCGGTTTATTAGAGTCTCGCTGATCGGTACAGAGACGTCTGTACTTATCTACGAGAGGCTATGTAACTGTTAGGGAAAAAAATTTCACTTCACTTGATTTCCTTATTGTGCGACATCTTGACATCACGAATTCTAAATTTCTATCTTCTATTCTCTCACAAATGGTGAGGATATGTGCTACACGAGATGATCAGGAACCCGCGCCCCTACTGCAGCTGTCAAAAGTCGGGGTTGGGGTAGAGGTAGAGGATGCACATGTGGGGCAGCCAGAGCACCTACACGAGCTTCCGACGAGGCACCACCAGCAGCTCCAGCCGGAGTCCAGGCACCTGGCATGCCTGCTACTTCCACTACTACTTCAGCTCTTCAGGAGACTTTTGCTCAGTTCATGAGTATGTACACCACCTTGGCTTAGGCAGGGTTGCTTCCCCTTGCTGCAGCCATATCTCAGGCTGGGGGAGGACCAGAGACTCCCGCCGTCCGCACTCCTGAGCAGCGAGTGCATGTTGAGCAGGTTCCCGAGATTATTCCCGCACTGCCTCCAGTGCTCGTTCAGCCCGAGGACAGGGTAGCGGCTTCTGAGGATGAGCAGCTGAGGCTTGAGAGGTTCAAGAAGTAAAGCCTCCTGTATTCAGTTGATTAGCATCAGACGATGCTTTGGGATTTAAAGAGGAGTGTCACCGTATTCTTCGCACTATGGTCATAGTAGAGTCCAGTGGGGTTTCCTTCACTGCCTTCCAGCTTCAGGGAGCCGCTTATGATTGGTGGCGCACTTATGAGATAGACGGTCCAGCCGAGGCTACCTCACTGACCTAGACCCAGTTCTCAGATATGTTTATGAGAGAGTTTTTCCCTCAGAGTCTTAGGGACGTATGGCGTGCAGAGTTTGAGCATTTGCGCCAGGGTACTATGACCGTTTTGGAGTATTTTATCCGTTATACCAGGTTGGCCAGGCATGCACCGGCCTTGGTTGCTACAGTTCATGAGAGAGTTTGTAGGTTCATTGAGGGTCTTACCCCACCCATCAGATCTAGTATGGCTCGAGAGTTGGAGATGGACATCCCTTATCAGCAGGTAGTGAGCATTTCTAGGAGGATCGAGGGTATGCTCGCCAGGGAGCAAGTGGAGAGGGAGGCCAAGAGGTCTCGAGAGTCGGGTCACTACTCTAGTGCCTGTACCCCAGTAGCGGGTCATCATAGTAGGGGTTAAGTGGGTCGCCCCGTTCATTTAGCTCTTACAGCAGCCAACAGTGCTCCAGCTCCGCCTATACCTCAGGAGCCTTACTATGCACCTCTAATTTCTAGCGCGCCTCCTGCGCGGGGTGCTTTCAGAGGTCAGTACAGCAGATCTGGCCCGAGCCAGTCACAGCCACCGCGCCCTCCCAGAGCTTATTTTGAGTGTAGTGACACCTTCCATGTGGTGAGGGATTGCCATCGACTTGGGAGGAGTGCACCTCCATAGACTTCTCAGCCACAACGTGCTCAGCAGAGTTCTTAGGCTATGATCACAACTCCAGCTGCTACCCCATCTGCCCAGCCGGCTAGGGGTGGAGGTCGGGGAGATAGAGTCCGCCCTCGAGTGAGGGGTCGGGCCAGATATTATGCTATTCTTGCTCATACCGAGGTTGTTGCCTCCGACTCCATCATTACAGGTATTATACTAGTTAGTCACAGAGCGACATCAATTCTATTCGATCCGGGCTCTACTTACTCTTATGTGTCTTCTTACTTTGCTCCGCATTTGGGTGTACCTCAGGATTTTTTGAGTGCCCCTGTTTAAGTTTCTACTCCTGTGGGGGTTTCTCTTGTTGTGGACCGTATTTATCGATCATGTCTGGCTACTATTCGTGGTTTTGAGACCAGAGCGGATTAATTGTTACTCGGTATGGTTGACTTTGATATTATCTTAGGGATGGACTGGTTGTCGCCCCATTTTGCTATTCTTGATTGTCACGCAAGATTGTGACGCTGGCTATGCCAGGTATTCCGCGTGTTGAGTGGAGTGGTACTTTAGATCACACTCCCAGTAGAGTTATCTCTTTCCTTAAAGCTCAGCGCATGGTTGAGAAGGGGTGTGCCGCGTATTTAGCTTATGTGAGAGATGTTAGTGTTTATACCCCTTCTGTTGATTCAGTCCCAGTAGTACGGGATTATCCCGATGTGTTTCCAGCTGATCTTTCGGGCATGCCGCCTGATAGATACATTGATTTTGGCATTGATCTTTTGATGACACTCAGCCCATTTCTATCCCTCCGTACCATATGGCTCCCCCTAATTTGAAGGAGTTGAAGGATCAATTGTAGGAATTGCTTGATAAGGGTTTTATTCACCCCAGTGTTTCACCGTGGGGTGCTCCTGTCTTGTTTGTGAAGAAAAAAGATGGTTCCATGCGTATGTATATTGATTATCGCCAGTTGAACAAGGTTACAGTGAAGAATCGTTATCATTTGCCTCGTATTGAGGATTTGTTTGACCAGCTTCAGGGCGCATAGGTATTTTCTAAGATTGACTTGCGCTCAGGTAACCATAAGTTGAATATTCGGGAGCCAGATATCCCGAAGACTCCCTTCACTACTCGGTATGGCCATTACGAGTTCCTTTTATGTCATTTGGGCTGACCAATGCCCCAGCAGCTTTCATGCATTTGATGCACAGTGTGTTCAGGCAATATCTCGACTCGTTCGTCATTGTTTTCATAGATGATATTCTTGTATACTCCCGGAGTCGGGAAGATCATGAGCAGCACCCGAGGACTGTGCTTCAGATCCTGAGAGAGAAGAAATTATATGCAAAGTTCTTGAAATGTGAGTTTTGGTTGAGTTCTGTGGCATTCTTAGGCCACGTGGTATCGAGTGAGGGCATTCGAGTGGATCCGAGGAAGATAGAGGTCGTACAGAGTTGGCCTAGGCCCTCCTCAGCTACAGAGATTCGTAGTTTCCTTGGCTTGGCAGGCTACTAACGTCGTTTTGTGGATGGATTTTCATCGATTGCGGCCCCTATGACTAGATTAACCCATAAGGGTGCCCCATTTCAGTGGACAGAGGAGTGTGAGGCGATCTTTCAGAAGCTCAAGACAGCTTTGACTACAGCCCCAATTTTGATGTTGCTTACCGGTTCGGGGTCTTATACTGTCTATTGTGATGCCTCGAGAGTTGGCCTCAGAGCGGTGTTGATGCAGGATGGTAGGGTGATTGCCTACGCGTCCAGACAGTTGAATATACATGAGAAGATTTACCATTTCCACGACCTTGAGCTAGCTCCTATTGTTCATGCCTTGAAGATCTGGCGTCATTATTTGTATGGTGTGCCTTATGAGATCTATACTGACCATCAGAGTTTTCCGCACTTGTTCAAACAAAAGGATCTAAATATCCGTCAGAGGAGGTGGTTAGGGTTGCTGAAGGATTATGATATTACTATTCTGTATCACCCGAGCAAGGCCAATGTAGTGGCGGATGCCTTGAGTCGCCGGGCAGAGAGTTTGGGGAGTTTGGCATATTTTCCAGCGTCAGAGAGGCCTATGGCGATGGATGTTCAGGACTTAGCCAGTCAGTTTGTGAGATTGGATCTTTCGGAGCCTAGTCGGGTTCTAGCTTGTGTGGTTTCCCGGTCTTCCTTATTTGATCGTATCAGGGAGCGGCAGTATGATGACCCTCATTTGCTTGTCCTTAAGGACAAGGTTCAGCGTGGTGATGCAAGAGATGTGACCATCGGGGATGACAGAGTATTGAGGATGCAGGGCCAGATTTGAGTGCCCAATGTTGATGAGCTTCGGGAGTTGATTTTAGCAGAGGCCCATAGTTCGCGGTATTCCATCCATTCGGTTGCCGCGAAGATGTATCAAGACTTGAGGAAACACTATTGGTGGAGGCGGATGAACAAAAATATAGTTGGTTATGTGTCTATATGCCTCAACTGCCAGCAGGTGAAGTATGAGCATCAGCGACCGGGTGGGTTGCTTCAACAAATAGAGATTCCGGAGTGGAAATGGGAGCGCATCACCATGGACTTTGTATCTGGACTCCCACGGACCTTGAAGAAGTTTGATACCATTTGGGTTATTGTGGATCGGCTGACCAAGTCTGCTCACTTTATTCCTGTGTGTACCACTTATTCATCGGAGTGGTTGGCAGAGATTTATATCCGGGAGATCATTTGTCTGCATGGTATTCCGGTTTCTATTATTTCAGACAGAGGTACTCACTTTACATCATGGTTCTGGAGATCTGTGCAACAGGAGCTAGGTACTCGGGTGGAGTTGAGCACAACATTCCACCCCCAAACAGACGGACAGTCCGAGCATACCATTTAGATTCTTGAGGATATGCTTCGTGCGTGTGTGATTGAGTTTAGAGGATCTTGGGATCAATTCTTGCCATTGGCAGAGTTTGTTACAACAACAGTTATCAGTCCAGCATTCCGATGGCCCCGTATGATGCTTTATATGGTAGGAGATGTAGATTTCCGGTGGGCTGGTTTGAGCCAGGTAAGGCTAGGCTATTGGGCACAGAGTTGGTTCAGGATGCATTGGAGAAGGTTAAGGTGATTCAGAATAGACTCCGTACAGCCCAGTCCAGACAGAAGAGCTACGCGGACAGGAAGGTTCGTGTTGTTTCATGTATGGCCGGAGAGCGGGTTCTGCCTCAGATTTTGCCTATGAAGGGCGTCATGAGGTTTGGGAAGAAAGGGAATTTGAGTCCGAGGTTTATTGGCCCTTTTGAGATTTTGAGGTGAGTTGGGGAGGTTGCTTATGAACTTGCCTTTCCTCCTAGTTTGGCCGGCGTTCATCCGGTATTTCATGTTTCGATGCTCCGGAGATATCACGGTGACTCGTCGCACGTGTTGGATTTCAGTTCAGTCCAATTGGACAAGGACCTATCCTATGTTGAGGAGCCACTGGCTATATTGGACAGGCAGATCAGAAAGTTGAGGTCGAAGAACATTGCGTCAGTAAAAGTTCAGTGGCGAGGTCAGCCGGCCAAGGACGCGACTTGGGAGACCGAGCAGTATATGCGCAGCTAGTACCCTCATCTTTTCACTACTTCAAGTATGTCTTTATGCTCGTTCGAGGATGAAGGAATGTTTAAGTGTAGGAGGATGTGACGACCCGGCCAGTCATCTTAAGAATTTATGCCTGATCCCCTATTAACTGCTTTCCCCAAGTCTATTTATGCTAATTTGAATTGTCGGGATATCCGGTTTGAGTTTCGGAGAGTTTTGGGACACTTAGTCCCTAAATGACAGCTTAAGTGTTGGAAAGTTGTCCGTCGATGGAACGGTGTGAAGACGGCCTCGAAATGGAAATCTAATGGTTCTGTTAGCTCCGTTATGTGATTTCGGGGTTGGGAGCATGTTCAGAATGTGTTTTGGAGGTCCGTAGCTGATTTAGGCTTGAAATGACGAAGTTTGAGTTTTTAAAGTTTCCGGTCCGATAGTGAGATTTTGATCTGAGGGTCAGAATGATATTTCGGAAGTTGTAGTAGCTCCATCATGTCATTTGGGATGTGTCTGTAAAATTTCAGGTCATTCGGATGAGTTTTGGTTAGGTTTTTTATCGAAAGCGTGTTATGATAGAATTTGAAGTTCTTTGGCTCAAATCCTTGATTTAATCGAGTTTCCGACATTGTTTTAGGTGGTTTAAGGGTTGGTACAAGTTTGAATAGGATATTAGGTGTTGTTGGTGATTTTGGTTGAGGTCCCGGGGGCCTCGGGATGATTTCGGATGGTTGACGGAAGGATTTTGGAAGTTGGGAGATATCAGATTTTTTGCTGCTTCTGGTATTTTCGCATCTGCGGCATGGGAACCGCAGATGCGGTACCGCAGATGCTGCGTGGAGAACCGCATAAGCGGATTTGGTCAGGGTCATCAATTTCCGCAGATGCGGTGGAAACTCAGCAGAAGCGGGTCCGCATCTGCGAGATCAGGACCGCAGAAGCGGAGTTTTGGCTCTTTATTGAAATAGCAGAAATGACATATATCCCGCAGAAGCAAACCCTGGAAACTTAAGGGAAATACGCAGAAGCGGCTTATAGTCCGCAGAAGCGGGACCGCAGGTGCGGTCCCTTGACCGCAGAAGCGGTAACCACTTGTGTGAAATATGAAATTCGAGGGTTTCGTTTCAAAAGTTAGAAATTCAAATTGGAGCTCGGGAGAGGGCGATTTTGAGAGTGTTTTGAAGGGGAGATCATTGGGTAACGTTTCTTTAACCCTTTCTAGTTATATTCCATCAATCTTTGGTTAATTTCACCATTTAATTTTGAAATTTCGGTAGAAATTGGGGGAAAAGTTCTTAGACCTTTAATTGAGGATTTGAGAGGTCATTTGGACTCTGATTTCAGTGTTCTTGTTATGTGTAGAATCGTGAGAGTACGAGGGTTCTAAAAATGTTAATTTTATTCGATTCCAAGATGCTAGCCTAAGGAGAATTTTGGTCATTTTATCTAATTTCGCGCCTTAGTTTTAAATTAAATAGTGTAATCAGTTGCTTGAGATGTTATTTACGATATGTAATAGAATTGAATAGATTTGGGCCATTTGGACTCGGTTACTCGTGGCAAAGGCGTGGTTTCTAGGTGATTTTTGTGCCGGTTTGAGGTAAGTGGCTTGTATAACCTTGTGTGGGAGACCTTTCCCCATAGGACATGATATTTGATATTTGAATGCCTCGTAAGTAACGTGACGAGCGCGTACTTGAGCTAATTGTTGAAGAATCTCTCTTTACTTGAAGTATTTCAATTGAGTTTTTCTTGCTTATCTGTTTATCCTAATTGTAAGCCTTTCCTGTGTTAGCTTAGAGAAGCATGTTTAGTTGACTTACTTGCCTATTTGCTTAAACTGTCTTGTTTTTACTCTGTGAAGCACGTTAGGCTAGAATTTACTATTACGTGTTCCGAGTTTAGCATTTTTCTTGTTTGTTTGAGCTGATATTGTTTGATTTAAATTTGGGACTACGGGACGGCGCCCTGGGAGATCCCCTGTACGTGATATGTTCTGGACTCAGAGTGCGGGATACCAAGAGATCCCTGACACAGGTATATATATAGCTATTGAGTATACCAAGAGATCCTCGGGATACCAAGAGATCCCCGAATTGCTATTGAGGATACCAAGAGACCCTCGTGATACCAAGAGATCCCTCGGTTATACAGTAAGGATACCAAGAGATCCCCGGTTATCATTCCTGTTGTGAGCAGCATTTCCTTGTATTGTCTTGTTTTTGCTTTCTATTACTGTATTCCTTATTTATCCTGTTTACATCCTTGTTGTAGACTTTATCTATATTTTTTTCTTATCCTATCATTTATATTGTTTCATCTCAGTAGGGCCCTGACCTTCCTTGTCACTACCCAACTAAGGATAGGCTTGGCACTTACTAAGTACCGCTGTGGTGTACTCATGCCCTTTCTGCGCATGTTTTTCATGTGCAGATCCAGGTTGCTCTGCCCAGGCGTATCATCCTCGTGGAGGAGAGATCTAGCAGAGATTTTGAGGTTCATCTGCCGCGTCCGCAGACCTGGAGTCTCTTTCTTATTCTAGCTTTAGCAGTTAGATTTTCCTTTCCGTACTGTTCCTTTTATACATTCTGGAGTCAGAGCTACATATTTACTTTCCGTTAGCCTGTGTTCCCGTGAGTTTCCGGGTTTTGGGGTGATATTGTAGACTTCCACATTATTAAATTGTATATGCCAAGCGGCAATTATATACAGTTTTCTTTTGTTGTTCAGTTTTTAATTAATTATTCCGCAAGATATGTTGTTTTTCGCATTGTTAGGGTTACCTAGTTATAGGGACTAGGTGCCATCAAGACATGTTCACGGAGGGGGAACTGGAGTCATGAAAAGTCAGGAACCGAGTGTCGTGTTACGTTTAGGCCCAGGTTCGGGGCTCGACAAAGCTTGGTATCAGAGCCCTAGGTTCAAGTGTCCTAGGGAGTCAATGAAGCCCTGTCTAGTGGAGTTTCCTTTATATGTGTGTGCCGGCCACTCATATAAATGGTTAACTACCAGGACATTCAGGATTGTCTCACTTCTTCCTACTCTAGATCGTGCCATGAAGCTTAGAGAAATAGTTAACCTTCTCTTCCTATCGAATTCCATACGTATCGAATGCCCAAGCAGCAGACAAGAAAAGTCTAAGGTTCTAGAAAGGATGATTTGCCTATTGTGGTATTACTATGGAGTACATGTTGGTAACAAATGAGATTTGAGAAGTTGTTGAAAGTGGGATGCAATGGATAATCGTACATATTAGAGCATAATAGTACATGTTGAAAGTGGGATGCAATAGTGATTTTGGTTGAGGTCCCGGGGGCCTCGGGATGATTTCGGATGATTGACGGAAGGATTTTGGAAGTTGGGAGATATCAGATTTTTGCTTCTTCTGGTATTTTTGCATCCGTGGCTTGGGAACCGCAGATGCTGCGTGGAGAACCGCATAAGCGGATTTGGTCAGGGTCATCAATTTCCACAGATGCGGTGGAAATTCAGCAGAAGCGGGTCCGCATCTGCAAGATTAGGACCGCAGAAGCGGAGTTTTGGCTCTTTATTGATACAGCAGAAATGACATATATCTCGCAGAAGCGGAACCTTGAAACTTAAGGGAAATACGCAGAAGCGGCTCATGGTCCGCAGAAGCGGGACCGCAGGTGCGGTCCCTTGACCGCAGAAGCGGTAACCACTTGTGTGAAATATGAAATTCAAGGGTTTAGTTTCAAAAGTTAGAAATTCAAATTGGAGCTCGGGAGAGGGCGATTTTGAGAGGGTTTTGAAGGGGAGATCATTGGGTAACGTTTCTTTAACCCTTTCTAGTTATATTCCATCAATCTTTAGTTAATTTCACCATTTAATTTTGAAATTTCGGCAGAAATTGGGGGAAAAGTTCTTAAACCTTTAATTGAGGATTTGAGAGGTCATTTGGACTCCGATTTCAGTGTTCTTGTTATGTGTAGAATCGTGAAAGTACGAGGGTTTTAAAAATGTTAATTTCATCCGATTCCGAGACACTGGCCTAAGGAGCATTTTGGTCATTTTATCTAATTTCGCGCCTTAGTTTTAAATTAAATAGTGTAATCAGTTGCTTGAAATGTTATTTACGATATGTAATAGAATTGAATAGATTTGGGCCATTTGGAGTTGGATACTCGTGGCAAAGGCGTGGTTTCTAGGTGATTTTTGTGCCGGTTTGAGGTAAGTGGCTTGTCTAACCTTGTGTGGGAGACCTTTCCCCATAGGACATGATATTTGATATTTGAATGCCTCGTAAGTAAGGTGACGAGCGCGTACTTGAGCTAATTGTTGAAGAATCTCTTTTTACTTAAATTATTTCAATTGAGTTTTTCTTGCTTATCTGTTTATCCTAATTGTAAGCCTTTCCTGTGTTAGCTTAGAGAAGCATGTTTAGTTGACTTACTTGCCTATTTGCTTAAACTGCCTTGTTTGTACTCCGTGAAGCACGTTAGGCTAGAATTTACTATTACGTGTTCCGAGTTTAGTATTTTTCTTGTTTGTTTGAGCTGATATTGTTTGATTTAAATTTGGGACTACGGGACGGCGCCCTGGGAGATCCCCTGTACGTGATATGTTCTGGACTCAGAGTGCGGGATACCAAGAGATCCCTGGCACATGTATATATATAGCTATTGAGTATACCAAGAGATCCTCGGGACACCAAGAGATCCCCGAATTGCTATTGAGGATACCAAGAGACCCTCGTGATACCAAGAGATCCCTCGGTTATACAGTGAGGATACCAAGAGATCCCCGGTTATCATTCCTGTTGTGAATAGCATTTCCTTGTATTGTCTTGTTTTTGCTTTCTATTACTGTATTCCTTATTTATCCTGTTTACATCCTTGTTGTAGACTTTATCTATATTTTTTTTCTTATCATATCATTTATATTGTTTCATCTCAGTAAGGCCCTGACCTTCCTTGTCACTACCCAACTGAGGATAGGCTTGGCACTTACTAAGTACCATTGTGGTGTACGCATGCCCTTTCTGCGTATGTTTTTCATGTGCAGATCCAGGTAGCTCTGTCCAGGCGTATCATCCTCGTGGAGGAGAGATCTAGCAGAGATTTTGAGGTACATCTGTCGCGTCCGCAGACCTGGAGTCTCTTTCTTATTCTAGCTTTAGCAGTTAGATTTTCCTTTTCGTACTGTTCGTTTTAGACATTCTGGAGTTAGAGCTACGATTTACTTTCCGTTAGCCTGTGTTCCCGTGAGTTTCCGGGTTTTGGGGTGATATTGTAGACTTTCGCATTATTGAGTTGTATATGCCAAGCGGCAATTATATACAGTTTTCTTTTGTTGTTCAGTTTTTAATTAATTATTCCGCAAGATATGTTGTTTTTCGCATTGTTAGGGTTACCTAGTTATAGGGACTAGGTGCCATCACGATATGTTCACGGAGGGGGAACTGGAGTCATGACAAGTCAGGAACCGAGTGTCGTGTTACGTTTAGGCCCAGGTTCGGGGATCGACAAAGCTTGGTATCAGAGCCCTAGGTTCAAGTGTCCTAGGGAGTCTATGAAGCCCTGTCTAGTGGAGTTTCCTTTATATGTGTGTGCCGGCCACTCATATAAACGGTTAACTACCAGGACATTCAGGATTGTCTCACTTCTTCCTACTCTAGATCGTTCCATGAAGCTTAGATAAATAGTTTCCATACGTATCGAATGCTTAAACAGCAGGCAAGAAAATTCTAAGGTTCTAGAAAGGATGATTTGCCTATTGTGGTATTACTATGGAGTACATGTTGGTAACAAATGAGATTTGAGTAGATGTTGAAAGTGGGATGCAATGGATAATAGTACATATTAGAGCATAACCTTATTAGAAAGTACAAAAGCAGTCATTATGTTTTATGGTTATCAATTTAACTCAGTTACCGGTTATGCAATCTTTCAGTTAGCAAGTTTATGGTTATTCAGTATGCCAGTATTCACTTATATGTTTACCAGACCTCCAATTTTTAGTGTATCAAAATTTCTTGAGATTTGTGAGTATACAGTGATGCATATGGATGCTCAAAGAAAATGTAAGTAACTGTGATTATAGCAAGATCTTTGCATGTTTTAGGAATTAAGAACCAAGACTCATCGGATGGTGCATGGAGTGATTATCATATGTGTATGGCAGTGTATCCGCATGTCAGACCTCACAGTGTAAAAGGTTAAGAATTGATCATTATAGTTTTGGACAGAAAATAGCCTAAGGGAAATATAGCTAAGAATAATATGATGTACGAAATGAGAACCAAGAGCAGGTGACATTGAATTTTAGGGAATGATTTTAAGTTGGTTAGATTTATTCAAATCAGAACAAGAAAGTGCCATGTTAGTGAATTTGTACATGAAGTGGCTATTATTGTGAGATAAAATATATGACAGTTCCCCTTTCACATGACGTGACTATGTGTTTAGGCCGGAGGCTTATAGTCTGAAGTGATTTTGAAGTGTATAGAAAGTTTGGGGTTAGATATTCCAATTTTGTTTAAGACAGATGAAATTTCTTTAAGTGTGATCCATGTGCATAGTTAAAAAAGAATAATAGTGTACGGCAAGAGAATATGGTCAGATGATGAGGGAAGTTAGGATAAACCTTATGCTTCACTTTAGTAATTCAAAGCAGAGCAAGAAAACATGACGCTAGCAGGTGGTTAGTAAAAGAATAGTAAATAAGTTTGAGTAAATACAGTGAATTAGCAATTTCAGCAAAGCTAGTAGAGGTAAGATTTGATTCACTTAGCCGGGTTAACTCTAGGGAGTGGATGATAGTTTGAAATACCGAACATGTGTTAGAACCCAAAGATTTTAAGTTAAACCTGAAGTACAGTGACAGTGGGAAAAATAGCTAGTAGTAAAAGAGCAAGCAGTAGAAGAATAGCTTTTAGGAATTATCGAAATGTGGTTTCTCCAAGATTGATAGTGGGAGCAGAGTTAAATTATTAAGATGGTGTATGATAGTTGTGGGTACATTATCTTTCCGTTATGTGAATAATTTAGTTTTTCTAGCTCAGAAGTAAGTTGGAAGATGAGTCATCATTGACATAGAGTGCAAGGAATTGCAGAAAATAAGGAAAGTTATTCGGATCCCAACAAAAAGAGCAGGATCCTCAAGTATAAGATCTTTGGTCTAAGGGGTCATGTGAAAATTTTCAGTAAGCCCAGTTAGAGATTTGAAACCCAAATAGTTAGCATGGAATATTGAAAAAAAAAAAGAAAATCAGTTCGGTAATAAGGAAATTGTATAATTTCCACAAGGAATAAGTCTAGCATGTGTAAGAAACACAAAGTGAGTAGAATGATCACCGAGCTTAGTTATTGATGATAAAGTGATCATATAAAAGCTATAGAATCATGCCTAGTTATGTATTACGAGGGCAATGCCATTGCACGAGACCCTTCCAAGTAGTGGTTAGAGACTTAGCTTACAGCAAGACTATAAGTGTTTTCAGGAAGTGCTTAGGAAGATAATCAAGTGTGGGAAGTATAGCTCATGAATGAGGTAGACAAGGGAACTATGTTGAAAGAAGTTCATTGCTTAGCCAAGGTAGGAGTTTAGGTTTCGGACACCAAAGATAGTGGAGTTGTTATCTAGAACAGGACATGTTCCTCCTTAGTAGCCGAAGGGAAGGAGAAATGGTTTGGTGATCCCTACTTATTGCAGCTAAAGGAAGGAATTCACAAACACAAGACTATGGCTTTTGAACAAGGGGGAGATGATAGTACTTTGAGGTACCCCGATAGATTATGTGTTCTAACCATAGATGGACTTAGTGAGGGAGGAAGATGTTAGAAGCCCATAATTCTAGGTATTCTATCCACCCAGGTTCTCCAAAGATGCATCATAATCTCAAGACTTATTGATGGAACGACATGAAAAAGAAGGTTGCAGACTTTGTGGCCAAGTGTCTGAATTGTCAACAAGTGAAAGTCGAGAAGCAGAAAACCAAGTGTTTATCTCAGAACACACACATCCTTTAGTGAAGATGGTAAATATGATTATAATAGGATTATCTTGCTCAGTTTGAAAGCATGATTTTTATGGCTGGAGGTGTAGATCACCAATTGGTTGGTCTAAAGTTGGTGAAAGGGAGTGATGGGACCAAATTTGGTCTATCAGGCTATAGAGAAAGTTAAGTGGATTCAAGAGCATTTGAAGACAACTCAGAGCCGCCAAAAAAAATCCTATTCGAATGTGCGGCATAGAGACATAGAGTTTCAAGTTGATGATTGGGTATTTCTGAAAGTGTTGCTTATGAAAAACGTTATGAGACTTGGGAAGAAGGGGAAGCATAGTCCCTGCTATATTGGGCCATATAGATTCTTGTGAAGGATCGATTAATTAGATTATGAGTTAGATTTGCTACCATAATTAGTGGTGGTACATCCAATATTTCACGTGTCATGTTATAACATTCAGGTTTCCAATACTCAGATACCTATGTCAGTTCAGTACTCAGATACTCATGTCAGTTCGGTACTCAGATAATCATGTCAGCTCAATGCTTAGCTACTCATGTTAGTCCAATACTTAGACATTCATGCCATCTTAGTACTCATACTACTCAAATATTCGTGCCAGTTCAATATTTATATATCCATGTTAGTTCAGTATTCACGTATCCATGGCAGCCAATATTCAGTCAATGCAATAGTCATTCAGTTCAGTAATCATGTATTCATTTAGTTTAGTATACAAGTGTTAATGAAATTTATGTTTCCACCATACCCGTTTAAGGTCCGGACTAAGCAGAAGTCACAGTCAGGACAATCATTCGAGGACGAATGATCCCAAGGGGGAGATAATGTAACACCTCATAAATTTAAATCAGTTGTGAATGCATTAAATGAGTATTCATGTGATGGTTATCAATTGGTTATTATAATAAGTGTATGATACAAATCATAAGTGATTTGGGTTCCAAGTAGAGGCCTAAGTCTAAGCCAAGTTGGAAATTACATGATAGACTAAAAACTCCAAATGAGTACGCACAAGAACTCACTTAGGACGAGTATATCTACCTGTATATTAAGAGTTGTGTGATGAAAAACCTATCAACTTAAAGCTCTTTGAGTCTAGTTTCCAACTCATCAAACCGCTCGTCATTTGGACTTTCCTACAAGAAGTTATGACCAAATTACTAAAGACATACCACCCAGTTATTTTCGCCAAAGTAGACACGGATTTTTGTCTTCCCTTTAATGGAATGGACATCGAAGCAAGGACACTTCGCTAGAGTAGACGCTCCCTAGTCCCGGCTCTTTTAAGACAATTTTAGGGTTCATTTTTCCCTAGTTCTTTTGGACGAATTTTGGGGTCTTCTTCCACCCTCTCAAGACCTCCAACCCCTCCTATCTTCAAGGTAAGCAATCTCCATTAACTTGGTGTGAAACTTCATCATTCTTACACTAGTATTGATGAAATCCACTCATAAAACACATAGATCTTCAAGAAATTCCTTCAAGAACTCAAAGGAGGGTCTTGCAATATTTCTTCCAAAAGGTAATCCTACACCCTTAGACTCACATGTATGAATTTATTATGGGTATATGAGTGTGAATTAAGTATTGGGACTCTTGGTGTGGTGATTAGAAGCCATAAGTTCCTAATATAAATACATAATTATTGTAGAGATTTGCAGGTGTTTATTTAATGAAACTTTATTGCTTAAGGGTGTTGTTTACCTTATGGGTGCTAAAGAATAATATTGATTATAACCAATTGAGACTTTAGAATTTATCCAAGAGCAATAGAATTGGTTATTGGGTGTAGAAACACCATTAATAGAGATTATGAAGCTTTATACTCACCAAGTGTTTGATAAAATGCCTAAGTGACAAAAATATGGATATCGTTGCTAATTTAGAATCCCTTTGAATTGTATTGATATAGATTAAAGTTTAAAGGGTTGGCGAATGTCGTATTATGCTCAAGAGAAGGAAGTTAAGGTATGTAAGGCTAACTCTCGATGTTTGGGAATTTTAATGATTCTCCCTACATTACGTTTCTTTTAAGACGTATCAATTACTTCAGAAATATAGTTAAGCCTAGTTCCTTGAATAGTTGTAGAACTTCTATTCTCTAGCTTCATAATTCGTTCATGATTTTCATTCTGAATGTTGTGAAATTTCATAATTCGTTCATGTCCCTAAGTCTTAGTATAGCTTACTCAGCATGTCCTATACTGTTGAAATTTCAGTATTCATAATCAGTTCAACAATACATGTCTCAGTCTAATCCCATTCAGTATGTCAGTATTATTTTATCCAGTTGATCCAGTATGATCCAGTATTCCAATATCATTTAACTCAATGTGATTCAGTATTTCAGTATCATGTATTGCAGTATGATTCTCAGTCTCTGATTTTAAAGTCCTGAATGTTGAACACCTGTATTTGGGCCTGAGGCCGCAGTTTATGCTTTATACATCTTTGGGCCTAAGGCTGCGTTTATGCTTTATGCATTTTGGACCCGAGGTCGCAGTTATGTATACTTATTCTTGGGCCCGAGGCCGCATTTTGTGCACATATATATATTGGACCTGAGGTCGCAGTTTAATATTCAGATAAATAGGTAGTTCATCTTTCAGAAGAGGGAGTATTCATATCCTTACTTCCTTTCAGTTCAATTATTTGTTACCGTTCAGTTATAAGCTATCATATCAATTACCAGTTATCAGTTATCAGTTCAGTTATCAGTTATCTTTTCAGTTACCAGTTCTCACTTCAGTTTCAATTTTTTTCAATAGTTATTATTTCAGTTATCAGCTTAGTTTTAAATTCAGCATTTATAATTCTTTCTTTTAGTTGCTTTACATACCAGTACAATTCAAATGTAGTAACATTCCTATTACCCGGGGCCTGCATCTCATAATGTCGGTAATGATTTACAGGTCGACGATGCAGAGCGCCAGCATTCTCGTACCAGCTATTTGGTGATCCCTAGTTCTTTCGGGGCATTATCATTACTTTACAACTGTAACGACCCGATTGGTCGTTTTGAGCTCTAGCGCGTCGTCCAGTAGTCATAGTCTATGAGCAGCTTTATTTCAGGTATTATGACTACTATGCGTGGTCGGAATTAAGTTTCGGGAAGTTCAGAGTTGATTTGGAAAGAGAATTCTCATTTCGGAAGCTTAAAGTTGAAAGAATTAACTAGGATTAGAATTTTGAGTAAACGACCTCGAAATTGGGATCTAAAGGTTCTAGCAGGGTCGTATGATGATTTCGGACTTGGGCGTATGCCCGGATCGGGTTTTGGATGACCCGGGAGCATTTTGGCGCCTATTGTGGAAAGTAGCATTTTGAAAGAAATTTCATAAGTTTGGGTCAAAGTGTATTTCAGTGATATCGATGTCCGTTTATGATTCCGAGTATGGGAGCTGCTCCGTATGGTGATTCTGGATTTGGGAGCGCGATCGGAAGTGAATTCGGAGGTCCGTAGGTCATTTTGGAGCCATTTGGCTAAAAATAGAAATTTGAAGGTTTTTGAGAAGTTTGACCGGAAGTGGACTTTTTGATATCGGGGTCGAATTCGATTCTGAAGGTCGAAGTAGGTCCGTAATGTCGAATATGACTTGTGTGCAAAATTTAAGGTCAAGCGAACGTGATTTGATAGGTTTAAACATCGAAAACAGATGTTTGAAATTCTAAAGTTCATTAAGTTTTGATTGGAGGCCGATTCATGATTTTAGTGTTGTTTGAAGTGATTTGAGGCCTCGAGCAAGTCCGTAACGTGTTTTGGGATTGGTTGGTAAGTTTGGTTGAGGTCCCGGGGGCCTCAGGTGGATTCCGGATGGCTAATGGATCAAATTTCGAATTTGAAGAAGGGCTGAAGCAACTGATACCTGGTGTAATCGCACCTGCGAGGTTTTGGCTGCAGGTGCTGAGCTGCAAAAGCGGCCAGGAAGCCGCAGTTACGGAGCCGCAGAAGCGGCCAGGAAGCCACAGATGCGGTATGGGTGGAGGAGAGCTGGGACCGCAGATGCGGTCAGGGTTCCGCAGAAGCGGGACCATATCTGCGGAAGATTGGATGCAGAAGCGGAAGAGGGGCAGCTTGGAGTAGACTACGGATGCGGTCAGGGTTCCGTAGAAGCGGGACCACATCTGCAAAAGATAGGTCAAAGAAGCGAAAGAGGAGGCCTTGTGGGGGAATCGCAGAAGCGGTATTTGGACCGCACCTACGGAACCACAGAAGCGGTCATAGGACCGCAAGTGCAAAAATTGCTGAAGGCAGAATGCTTGTTTTAAAGTCGTGTTTTGGCCATTTCCTATAATTTTTCTTGGCTTGGGGAGATTGTTGGAGGATATCTAGAGACGGTTTTCATCATCAATGACAGGGTAAGTTACTCCCACCTATTTTGAGTTAAATACATCAATTATGCATAGATTTGAGCATGAAATTTGTAGAAAAGTTGAGGTTTGAGGGAAAACCTAGAAAACTAGTATTCTTGGATTTTGACCACAATTTTGGGTATGGAATTTAGATAAAATCATATATTTGAGTTTGTGAGGCCATGGGTAATATTTATCTTCGAAAAATTTTGGATTCCGGGCACGTGGGTCTGAGGGCATTTTTGTCAACTTTTCGATCGGGGTTAGGAATTGTTATAAATTGGATTATAATGAGTACCTTAGCATATATTAATGGATTTACATAATTATTGGCTAGTTTTGGAGTGTTGTGCATCGATTCAAGTCTTCGGAAGGGCGTGGAATGCCGGTTATGGATCTTCGGAGCGAGATGAGTCTCGTTTCTAACCTTGTAAGAGGGAATTGTCCCCATAGGTGAGTTAATTAGTTATGTGCTCTTATTATGGGGGCTACGTACGCACGAGGTGACGAGAGTCCGTGCGTAGCTACAATTATACTATTGTCTGGGTAGTCTAGGACCCAAGAGCATGCTATACTTGGATTAATTGTAAACTTATTGACGGCTTGAATTGTTTAAATCACCACGGATTAGTAAATGAATTTCTAAAGGGATTAAACGTTATTTTCTTAAATTGTTAAAATAGAATTAGTTTTTATTTGGATAAATGTTCATCGAAAATTCTTAATTGATTGTTTGAGCATGTATCCCTATGTGTACCCGCGTCGCATGCATGATTCGCGAGCGGGGTAATAGATGCATCTATAGGCGCGCCGTCGACCCTCGGCAAGTGCACAGTTTACATTTCTGTTGGAGCGGGCCGTCAACCTCGGCATGATATACGCATGCTTACATTGCTTGCCTGAAATATTAAATGTTGATATTGCTTTTTCATGGCCTGATATAAATTAATAAAGATATTGAAATGTAAATCTTGAAAATCCTTATTAATTGATAAAGGTGTTTACCTATTTTCCGGCTTGTGAGCTAGAACTGCTATATAAATCCATGATTTTCGCACATGTTATTATATTATCATTCGACCACTAGCAAGTGTTAAAGTCGACCTCTCGTCTATACTTTTTCGAGATTAGACGGGATACTTGCTGAGTACACGTTGTTTTCATACTCATACTGCACTTGTTGTGCATTTTTGTGGCACGGGTTTATTGTGTGGCATAGCGGCAAGGTTGACACAGAGGCTAGGTGAGCTGTACTTCCTCTAGGCGATCCGCAGCTAGTATAGTCTCTCTTAGGATTCTATTTATTTTCTGTCCAATTGTATTCCGGACAGCTGTTGTAATTTATTGGCTTTTTCTTAGAAATTCCTCATGTACTTGCGACACCGGGTTCTGGGATGTACTTGGGTTTATTCAGAAATTTTAAAAGTTGTTTAAATATTTTATTATTCATTCGGAGGAGTATACTGAGTATTGTTTTAATCGTATAAAAGAAGCGTTTTCAAGATTATTAAAATAGGAATTTATTAAGTATTTCAGTTGGCTTGCTTGATAGCGGTGTTCGGCGGCACCACGACCCTTAGTGGATTTTGGGTCGTGACAACATGGTATCAGAGCCCTAGGTTCCTAGGGTCTCACAAGTCATGAGCAAGTCTAGTAGAGTCTCGCAGATCGGTACGGAGATGTCTGTACTTATCCTCGGGAGGCTGCAGGACTGTTAGGAGTACTTCCCTTCTTGATTCCTTATCGTGCGATTTGATCCTTGGAGGTGTATGCCTTTAATTCATTCCTACTCAATCTTACGCGACGCGAACCGCTTGTTATAAATTGAAAATTGAAGAACTATAATGGTATTACAGATGTGATACGGGATGTTTCTCCCAGTATAGCTTATCAGGTTATTATCGTCGCTTTACGGAAGAATATTTTATTGTTTCAGCCCAGTAACGATAGTTCTGAGGGCTCTGATGCTAGGCACAAGTTGCCATGATGCTTATGAACAATTGTTCCTCGGTATTGTTATGATGGTAGGATGTTTGCCTACGTGTCGAGGTAGTGAATGACTTGAAGGGAGGTTTACTCAGTGCCCGATCTAGAGATTCAGTGTTTTATTCCTGGTAGGGGAAACGCAATCGAGCAAAGAATGTTCAGGTTTGGGTTGACAAGGTATCGACACTCGATATTTTCTAGCGTGGTGGAATTTTCTTCTATGATGAGGTGTTGTTGTCTTTTTTGAATGTACTAGATTCGCCGGTGTTACGACCTTCTACAATTCGCCTTTGGGTCAAGATATTGTGAAATAGTATTGGAGGTGCATCTCTCAGATATCGCAGAGTGTGGTGGTTTAGGATTGAATCAGTATTTATGATGCTAACTGTTCTAGAAAGATGACCTTCGGAAAGGTTTAAAGTTAGCAGCAATTATGGGTTCAAGTGCCATGAAGATAGATTTTATTTAAGGCAGCGGCTGAGCAGTAAAGGATGAGGAAAGGCATGTCGGAAGTGTCAGGCGGTGGCTAAAATTTCTAGGACGCCGAGTATAAGAGGCCAAGGGCCGAGTAGTTGATTAAGGGGATGGGTTCCGCCAAAGTGGGAGAGTGGTGGAGTTGCATATGGGCTTTGCAGTGGGATGACCACCTACCTTAAGGAGAGTTCGGAATGATTTGGGATTTTAGTGGCTGGCGATTGAAGTCTACGGGTTTAATTGGAAGTATGGGCTAATATGCAGCAAAAAGATCGGTCATGCAAATGTGGTTGATAATTCAGAGTATAAAAAGGGGGTTTCCACAGTAAGATATCGAGAATATTGGCGGTTGATGGCACAAGGTTATGTAAATAAGAGATTAAGAATCCTGGCGAACTCCAGAGTTGTGTAATGGTGGCTTCGAGCTAAGTGGGAGAGTCCCACCGCCTATGATTGGGTTGCACGGTTAACTACTTGCAAAAATTTTTGTTATTAGCATATCGATGGGCTATTTCAGCTATGGGAAAGGACCATAAGTGGTAATTTGAGCAAAGGAATTATTAAAGGTGGGCTATGGTTGGCCTTATTGGCCCATGTTCAGACTTAGGGAGATAGGGGTTCCAAGGGAAGTGATTCTGCCAGGTGCTTCACCAATGGGGCTTCCATGTGCTAGAAGATTTATGGAATTGATTATATTCGGGGCCAAGTCACAGCGGGTGGCTCTCAACAGCGGTCCTAGTGAATTCAAAAGATAAAGTGTGATGCCTAATCATTTCGAGCCTATGGGTACTGTTAAGAATCAAGCTTGATAGCAGCCTATGAGAAGAGGCACAGAATGTTCTATGATGTTTTGACTTGCGATATAGCAATTGGGAGGTACGAAATGGTTCATGGGATTTGAGATAGCATGGTCTCGTGATTTAGGGTCACTCGGGAAGAGTGCGGATGGAGTGTGTTAAGTGTTGAATGCGGTTATCATTGTTTCTATGGCAATCTAGGACAAATTGGAAGAAGAGGGATTGGTTAGCCATTGTCGAATTTTCATGTTGCTGATAATGATCAGTTCTTTCAGCGTGATGAAGTTATGCAAGATAATTGTGACGGTGCGTTGAGGCTCGTCGGCCACCGTAGTTAGAATTATTTAGAAAGTATTCTACCGTTGTGGCATGTTACATGTAGGCAGATCCCAGAAGGGTTATGGTGGGTTTGACCACTACTTAGAGATTTGCATTTTCTACGGTCATGAGAATTCACCTGTGTGCTGCTATGGTTCTCCTGAAGTGAATTAAGCAGAGAGTTTTATATGAGGAGGTGTAATAGTGGTCCCGAAGCTATGATGGAAAGCGTGCTCTATCGTATGTTGGCATGTTGGGTGCACTAAGTGGTATGGAATTTGAAGTGGAGGTCAAGGTAACAGTTCGGTATGGACAAGGATGTCACGAGCTCAGATGAGCAGGAAAAGAGTTTCGATGTTTAAGGTAAGGTTGGTATTGTCTTCAGCGTCACCGGAGATCGGTGTTTTGTGAAAAAGGTTTTGCATCCTGGTTAATGATTCTTGATTGCTTTTCAGCGTTAGTGCAGCCGGTGGTTTGGAGGTAAGACCCAGTTATTTGTTATGGAAGGTTGTAGGAGTGTGTCCCACAGGAAGATTGTATAAATGTGGCATGTAGTCACTTGATTGATTAAAGATTTAAACCAAGTATGAAGGTTGTAGTGATTTCGTTAAATTGAGAATTGATGCCTGGAGGGCACTCGGATTCTGAGTTGTGGACTGCGGATGAGTACTCCGGTTATGACGGTTGTTCTTCTGTGTTATAAGAAGGGGGAAGTTAGTATGGACCTTTGAAAGGTTATTGGCCTAGTTTGATACGATCAGGATCGACTTGAGGTTGGTGGATGGATTTAAATGTGAATATGGGCCCTACGTCAGGCCAGTTGTGTTCATTTCAGCAAGCATTCCTTATGGAAGAGCAGTCGGGGTGTTATTTGTCGTTAGCTATTTCGTGCAATGATATATATATTTCACCGTATGAGTTGTGAGACGGCTTGGTAAATTTTTTATGTGTTGAGATTCCGCGTAGCGATGATGTTATATGAGCAGGATGGTTCTTGAGATTCGAATCGGGTATCTCACCTCAGTTGCGCTTGAATTTATGTAGCCTATAGTGCTATATGTTCCCTCAGGGATGGTATTATGCACCTAGCGTGTTTCTGACCGATATTTGGTATTTCGTTTTAGCGAGCAATTTAGCTCGACGTATATCTCCTTATGTGAGTTCTATGTGTGGACCGGGTGGCACTCTGTCATGGGTATGTTGTTTGGATCGGGTTGCACGCCGCAACAGTATGATGTTCGGTACAGTTCCTCATATTTGTTTTATGTGTTCTATTTCCTATTTTTCGAGGATAGCTCATATTAGCTGTGCGCCCGCGTCGCATGTATGATTCGCGAGCGGGGTAATTGAAATTCCTTTTCAGAGTTCATTTTCCTTTTGTATCGCATTCTAATTGGTAGCCTATTGTCACATCGTGGCATCATATGAGACTTATGGTCATGTCGGGATGGCTTATTTGCCTGAGCAATTCGTACTGGGTGAGACGAGATTGTTGGATTTAGGATCAGTGCAATCTGATTACGTGAAATATATTAAGGAGCAAAGATCATTATTTGGTTCAGAATGTGGTAATGTTTCTTGTCAGAAGTATAGACTCAATGATTGGTTTACTCGGCAGTTGATTATGAATTTCTGCACATCTCTTGCGTCGTGACGGTATTGTAAGAGTTAGAGTAAGACCTGTGTATGTCATGGGGTGCAATAGGAGCATCAGATTCATGGAATTTCGACTAAGTTGATCAGAAAATGTTATTGTGGTCCGGTGAATAAAGTGATGCAAGGTGTGAATTCAGCAAAGTTATACAGTCATGTTTGGGTACAACGTTTAGTGATTGATATGGGGATTGTATGTTGGAAATAGGTCAGGCATAGAATTTGAATGTTGGAATTGGCCTCTAAGGCTTATTTACTTGAATAAAGGGGAATATCTTCAGAACTTATCGAGTTCCAATGTTCTTAATTAAGTTGTGGTAGCACGGGGAGGAGCATGAGAAGTAAAACAGTGATTTCAGACTACTTCAGTGTAGTTCTCAGCACGTTCGAGGACGAACGTATATTTAAGTGGGAGATAATGTAACGACCCGACCCGTCATTTTGAGCTCTAGCACGTCGTCCAGCAGTCAGAGGCCATGAGCAGCTTCATTTCAGGTATTATGACTTGTACGCGTGGTCGGAATTAAGTTTCGGGAAGTTCAGAATTGACTTGGAAAGAGAGTTCTCATTTCGGAAGCTTAAAGTTGAAAGAATTAACTAGGATTGGAATTTTGAGTAAACGACCTCGGAATCGGGATCTGAAGATTCCAGCAGCTACGTATGATGATTTCGGACTTGGGCGTATGCCCGGATCGTGTTTTGGATGACCCGAGAGCGTTTTGGCGCCTATTGTGGAAAGTAGCATTTTCAAAGAAATTTCATAAGTTTGGGTCGAAGTGCATTTTAGTGATATCGATGTCCGTTTGGGATTCTGAGTCTGGGAGAACTTCGTATGGTGATTTTGGAGTTGGGAGCGCGATCAGAAGTGAATTCGGAGGTCCGTAGGTCATTTTGGAGCCATTTGGCTAAAGATAGAAATTTGAAGGTTTTTAAGAAGTTTGACCGGAAGTGGACATTTTGATACAGGGGTCGGAATCTGATTCCGAAAGTTGGAGTAGGTCCATAATGTCGAATATGACTTGTGTGCAAAATTTGAGGTCAATCGGACGTGATTTGATAGGTTTAAACATCAAAAATAGAAGTTTGAAATTCTAAAGTTCATTAAGTTTGGAATGGTGGTTGATTCATGATTTTAGTGTTTTTTGATGTGATTTGAGGCCTTGAGCAAGTCCGTAACATATTTTGGATTGGTTGGTAGGTTTGGTTGAGGTCCCGGGGGCCTCGGGTGGATTCTGGGTGGCTAACGGATCAACTTTGGAATTTGAAGAAGGGCTGAAGCAGCTGATACCTAGTGTAACCGCACCTGCGAGGTTTTGGCCGCAGGTGCAGAGCCGCAGAAGCGGACAGGAAGCTGCAGATGCGGTATGGGTGGAGGAGAGTAGGGATCGCAGATGTGGTACGGGTTCCGCAAAAGAGGGACCGCTAATGCGGAAGAGGGGCAGCTTGGAGTGGACCGCAGATGCGGTCAGGGTTCCGCAGAAGCAGGACCGCATCTTCGGAAGATAGGTCGCAGAAGAGAAAGAGGAGGCCTGGTGGGGGAACCGCAGAAACGGTTATAGGACCGCATGTGCAAAAATTGCTGAAGGCAGAATGCTTGTTTTAAAGTCAGGTTTTGGCCATTTCCTATGATTTTTCTTGGCTTGGGGCGATTCTTGGAGATCTCTAGAGAGGGTTTTCATCATCAATGACAAGGTAAGTTACCCCCACCTATTTTGAGTTAAATACATCAATTATGTATGGATTTGAGCATGAAATTTGTAGAAAACTTGAGGTTTGAAGGATAACCTAGAAAACTAGTATTCATGGATTTTGACCACGATTTGGGTATGGAATTTAGAGAAAATCATATATTTGAGTTTGTGAGGCCGTGGGTGATCTTTATCTTCGAAAAATTTTGGATTCCGGGCACGAGGGCCCGAGGGCATTTTTATCAACTTTTCGATCGGGGATAGGAATTGTTATAAATTGGATTATAATGAGTACCTTAGCATATATTAACGGATTTACATAATTATTGGTTAGTTTTTGAGCGTTGTGCATCGATTCGAGTCTTCGGAAGGGCGTGGAATGCCGGTTATGGATCTTCAGAGCGAGGTGAGTCTCCTTTCTAACCTTGTAAGAGAGAATTGTCCCCATAGGTGAGTTAATTGGTTATGTGCTCCTATTTGTGGGGGCTACGTATGCACGATGTGACGAGAGTCCGTGCGTAGCTACTATTATGCTATTGTCCGGGTAGTCTAGGACCCAAGAGCATGCTATACTTGGATTAATTGTAAACTTATTGACGGCTTGAATTGTTTAAATCACCTCGGATTAGTAAATGAATTTCTAAAGGGATTAAACGTTATTTTCTTAAATTGTTAAAAGAGAATTAGTTTTTATTTGGATAAATGTTCCTTGAAAATTCTTAATTGATTGTTTGAGCATGTATCCCTATGTGTACCCGCGTCGCATGCATGATTCGCGAGCAGCATGTTTGTTTATTTTATGTTGACCGCGTCGGAGGTTAGTTCGCGAGCGGGGTAATAGATGCATCTATAGGAGCGTCGTCGACCCTCAGCAAGTGCACAGTTCACATTTTTGTTGGAGCGAGCCGTCGACCTCGGCATGATATGCGCATGCTTACATTGCTTGCCTGAAATATTAAATGTTGATATTGCCTTTTCATGTCCTGATATAAATTGATAAAGATATTGAAAAGTAAATCTTGAAAATAATTATTAATTGATAAAGGTATTTACCTATTTTCCGGCTTGTGAGCTAGAACTGCTATATAAATCCATGATTTCTGCACATGTTATTATATTATCATTTGACCACTAGCAAGTATTAAAGTCGACCTCTCGTCTCTACTTCTTTGAGATTAGACAAGATACTTGCTGAGTACACGTTGTTTTCGTACTCATACTGCACTTGCTGTGCATTTTTGTTGCACATGTTTATTGTGTGGCTAGTGGCTTAGTGGCATAGCGACAAGATTGACACGGAGACTAGCTAAGTTGTACTTCCTCAAGGCGATCCGCGGCTAGTATAGTCTCTCTCAGGATTCTATTTATTTTCTGTCCAATTGTATTCCGGACAGCTGTTGTAATTTATTTGGCTTTTTCTTAGAAATTGCTCGTGGAATTGCGACACCGGGTTTTGGGATGTACTTGGGTTTATTTAGAAATTTTAAAATTTGCTTAAATATTTCATTATTCATTCGGAGGAGTATATTGAGTATTGTTTTAATCGTATAGAAGAAGTGTTTTCAAGATTATTAAAACAAGAATTTAATTAAGTATTTCAATTGGCTTGCCTGACAGCGGTGTCCGGCGCCACCACGACCCTTAGTGGATTTTGGGTCGTGACAACAGCCTTTCAGTATTTACAGATAGTTAGTTTTTTCAGTACTTCAACAGAGGCTTCATAGACTAGAGTAATAGTTAGACAGAGCCTCAGAGTTTTCATGTTAAACCATGTTAGCTGCAAATATGTTTCAGAATTGTATTAGTATTTCCGCACTTTGATTTATATCATCTAAACTTTCAGTATATCTGCATGTGTTAGTTTATCTTCTGTATTCAGTATGTTATGATATCACATGTGCCAATTGGTTCGCTCGGTCACATGTAGCGAGGCACCAAGTGCCCTGTTACGTCCAGGCCCAGGTTCGGGACATGCCAACATGGTTAAGTAATTAGTAAAGATTATTAGCTAATTCTAACCATGTATACAAGATCCAGTTACTTCAATAATATATATATATATATATATATATATATATATATATATATATATATATATATATA